>JAECUM010025011.1:0-42291 GCA_016617855.1 Megalonaias nervosa | reverse complement strand
AATATGTCATACTTTCGGACACGATAGTCACTCATATTATGGGCTAGTTTTTAAAGTATTGGTTATAATCCAGTTTCGCTTATCGCGATTGCAGATACAATCTAAATTATGATTCTGAATCTATTGCCGTAAACAACGATCTGCTTCTCTCAAAAGCATGCATTTCAGATTTGTATGTTCCTGTTAACTATAAACTTCAGGTATATTCAAGTTTAAAAACCTGCATCTAAGGACGAATGATCCGAAAGATATCATATCTCTAACGACACGTGGTAATATCGGCCTATACCTTCAAAAGGTAATTTTGTATTTCCTCATAATTGTATATAAGTTATACGATAGCTTTGGTAGCTGATTATTTTGATCATTTTGGAGATCTTTCTCTGACATTTGACCTCGTTCATATTTTGCTAACTAGCTGGCCGTTTTACGAAAAATGCGGAGCCAGTCGGCATTAGTTGGCGTAAGGATACACTGGCAAAATGTGTGCGCAGAATAAGGATAAAACAAGATAAGTAAGGATGTAAGAAAGGTTTATAATACAAAATATATGGACATGTTTGTGTGGAATTTTAAGGAAAAAATCTCATAATAATCCCAAGGTTAAATAGGAACTATTTTAGAGACTGCGGATTAACACAGGATTTAGTTACGTGAAAAAGATAGGTCCAAGCACATTCGTTCAAGAAAGGTAATCAAGCACACCTGCCAGCAAAGCACCGGCATAGATCTGAGAGGTACATGTGTTTAAACTTCCCTTTGTTTTCCAACATGTGCAAATTACTTATTTGTCTAATTTGCGTTTCATTGGGGGTATCTTTTGCAACTGATAATTTTACGACGAAGTGCAGAGAATCCCACCCAGATGGCTTAGACTAAGAAATTCGTGTTACTTTTCTCCGTCTGGAAGATAAACTGGATGAATGCAAGGAATGCATTCAAAAACATGGGCAGTCATCTTGCATCCTTGGAAACATTCACGGAAGATATGTTTGTATCGATTGAACAACTTTCAAAATCACCTAGCAGGTACACGCTACAGATGGGAGGTTCTGATTTGAATAAAGAAGGACAGTAGAAGCGGGTTACTGGAGAACCATTCTTTTACACTTATTAAAGAAAGGGAGGAACAGACGGACTAAGCCAGGCTCCAGACAATCACAAGGGATTGGAACACTGCCTAGATTGGAGCAATGGATGGAATGACAGCGAATGTAACACTGAATATCACTATCTCTGTAAAAAAGATCTTTGTGTGTAACAAAGGATACGGAGAAAACTAAAGATGACAATATTGTTAATTACAAAATAATGATAAACATTTTTGTGTAGCAAATCAAACAAAAAAGAAAAATGAAAAAGATGAAGAAAAATTAAAATGACAGTGTGATATGTGGTAAATATACGGTAGACTGCTGAACAAAGAATTATCTGTTTTTCCAATACAAATATTCAGAATTGTTTCGTTTTAAAGTAATGGTAACCTGGCACATTTGGTACAAAAGTTAATTAAAGGTAAAGATTCGAATCCGACAGAATTAGAGGACATACCAGACTAATTCTGCTTACAGTGCATGAGTGTAATCATTTATCACATATTCAATGCAAATTCAGTAGGAAACGGTGATGTACATGATGTACATAATCAATATAAATTAAATACGAAACAGTGATTACATAATCAATACAAATTCAATAGGGAACAGTGATGTACACAATCAATACTGATTCAGTAGGAAACAGTGATGTACGAAATCAGTACTAGTTCAGAGGGAAACAGTGATATATATAATCAGTATAAATTCAGTAGGAAACAGTGATGTACATAATAAATACAAATACAATAGGAAACAGTGATGTACATAATTAATATAAATTCAATAGGAAACAGTGATTATATAATCGATATAAATTGAATAGGAAACAGTGATGTACATAATCAATAAAAATTCAATAGGAAATAGTTATGTACATAATCAACACAAATTCAATAACAGTGATGTACATAGTCAATACTAATTCAGTAGGAAACAGTGATGTACGAAATCAGCAATAGTTCAGTGGGAAACAGTGATGTACATAATCAGTATAAATTCAGTAGGAAACAATGATGTACATAGTAAAGACAAATACAATATGAAACAGTGATGTACATTATTAATATAAATTAGATAGGAAACAGTGATTACATAATCGATATAAATTGAATAGGAAACAGTGATGTACATAATCAATACAAATTCAATAGGAAACAGTTATGTACATAATAAACACAAATTCAATAGGAAACAGTGATGCACATAATCAACACAAATTCAATAGGAAACAGTGATGTATATAAATAATATAAATTCAATAGGAAAAAGTGATGTACGTAATCAATACAAATTCAATAGGAAACAATGATGTACGTAATCAGTACAAATAAACCATCTGACCAGCAAGTAAGAAATAAAGAAACTGTAATAGACGAGTGCGACAAAAGAATTCAGGGTGGAGAACGTTATCCAGCCGTGTGTTGATTGTTTACTATGCAGACAGAAAGTATCGTACGAAGTTATGTCAATGCAGAAAAGTTGATCATTCGAGAAAAGAATCAAAAACGTCAATTTTTCCGGTAGTGTTGACATTACAAGATCATAGATAATTGGTCATTTAACAGAGTAGGAGAGAACATTTAGAAACAGTACCGAAAATGTACATTTCAAAACATGGAAAAAATGAGTATTAGGTGAAAGGCTAAAAAGATTTTTCCAAAAGAAAGGTGTAACAATTGACACAATTATTTATAATTAGAAGTGTGATTATAGCAACTTTCTTAGTCAGTAGCAAATTTGGCAATGGTTTTAGCTGCAGGTCGTGGAATAAGGAAGGCTGGAGTTCTGGGTGGTGGATTAGGTAACACAGAGTCATTTGAAGACAAAGTCAAGAAAGACATGAAATATAGTGACGCCTGTTTGTTCCTGTCATCCACAATGGGAGCTGCAGCTGTCTGGTATCATTGGCTGTGTAATAAACTGCATTTTTGAAAACAGCTAGACAGGTTGTGAAACTGTTAGCTGATCATGTCATTTTGCTCTTTATAGCATTAGATTGGCTGCTGTTTACAGTTTAAAGTCAGAGGCGTAAACACGGCATCAAGGATAACAGTAATCATAACCTATTTTTAAACAGTAAATGTTTCCTGAAGTGTTTCAGAATTTTGTTTTGAAATCATATGCGATCGTGATTATAACACTGTTATCATTTTATGTCCTTCGTCTCTACATTTTTATCACAGAAGTTCTCTTCGTCTATTCCGTTGTATTTGTTTTGGTTTTTGTGACAAATTGTTATGTATAGTTTGGCAGTTGCGAGAATCATATATAGAACTGTTATACGACTTTTTCAAAGTTGTTGTAGTCAACAGTGCCATATTACTCAGGAATATAAATATAACATTTTTTTTTCAATAGCTCTCTCTCTCTCTCTCTCTCTCTCTCTCTCTCTCTCTTGATCGATCGATCGATCGACCTTGATCTTGACTTAAATATTTATATCGTGATTCTTGTGGCCAAATTTTGTAAAGGGGTCATCGCCTTCCATATCAGAACTTCATCGGGATTCGAACTTGGATTCAATTAGAACTTTTTAGTAATAGGACTTATATTTTTAAATTCGAGGATTAATTTTTGGATTATATTCAAAAACTGTAAGTCATTTTTCATATTTTTACCGTGTTTTGTAGGAAAATAAATTATTCTGTTTAAATATACAAAGCTTGTTGGCTTCACTCTTTTCTTTGTTACTTTGTACGACCCTTGTGACGTAACAAAGAAAATTGGGTCCTCGTCCTTGGGATATATGAAGTTTGGCTAAAATATTTCAGAATTTTTTTTTTTTGAAATTTAAATTCCCCTAGGTTTTAAATCCCAAGTATTATTTCACATTTTGTTTGAAATCTTTAGTGAAAACAACAGGTTTCTTCACAATGTCATCAAACGTGGAGACTTTTCTTTCTAGTCCTACTCAGGAGTTGTTAGAGAGTTTGGGAAAAGATTAATTGCTTGAACTTGCCTGAAAATACGATCTTTCTGAGGCAAAATCTTCCTTAACGAAGCAAGAAATAAAAACATTTTGATCCTGTATTTGGTAGAGAAGAATGTTTTGGATAAAAGTGTTCTGGCGTCGGTCAGTAAGTCTGTATCAGACTCTGACATAAAAGTAAAGGAATTAAAAATGATGGAACTGGAGTTAAGGAACTTCAGAAGGAAAAAGAGCAAATGTTATTGGAAAAAGATTAGAGAGAGAAACAAATGCAGCTGCAATTGGAAAAAGAAAAAGAACAAATGCAGTTACAGAAAGAACAAATGCAATTACAATTGGAAAAAGATAAAGAACAAATGCATTTACAGAAAGATGAGAAACAATTGCAGTTGCAATTTGAGAAAGAGGAGAGAGAGACAGGAGTGGGAGAAAGATAAACAAATGTAGTTATAAATTGAAGAAAGAGAGAAAGAAAGACAAATGGAGTGACAGAAATACCAAATACACTTACAGATGCAAAAAGAGAAGGATGAAAGGGAATTTCAAATTAAGTTAAAAGAAATAGAGCTGGCAAGTGAAAGGCACATTCACACTCCACATACAAATTCAAGTTTTGAAATTACAAAGAATATTAGGCTAGTACCCCCTTTTAGCGAAAAGGAAGTAGACCAATACTTTTTTTTATTTTGAAAAAGTTGGTGAAAATTTGAAATGGCCAAGGGAGCATTGGACTCAATTATTACAGTGTGTACTTTTTGGCAAAGCTCGAAAAATCTGTGCATCGTTGTAAGTACAACAAAGTTCTGACTATGATTTGGTTAAGGAATGCATCTTAAAGGGTTATGCATTAGTCCCTGAGGCTTATCGGCAAAAATTCACAAACTATAAAAAGAAGCTGGACAAACTTATGTCGAATTTGCAAGAGAAAAAGAGCAGTTATTTAAGAGATGGTGCTTAGCCGAGAAAGTTGAACATGATTATCAAAGACTCGAACAACTTGTGTTACTTGAAGAGTTCAAGAACTGTGTTCCTAGTGATATTAAGACTCATCTTGAAGAGCATGAGGTCAAACCCTTGGAAAATGCTGCTCTTGCTGCTGACAAGTATTTCTTAACTCATGAAGTTCCTGTTGTCTTTCACTCAGCAGTCTACTAGTAAAAGAGTATTTCAGCCTAATACGGCTCCTTCTAAAACTCAATCTGGCACAAGTTTTAAAAATCAAGCTTCTGATAAACTTGATTCAAAATCCTTGTCTCTTTCTACGTGTACCTATTGCAAGAAGAAAGGACACGTTCTTTCTGATTGCTTCAAATTGAAATATAGGCATCAGAATCAAGATATTCCTATCCCAAATGCTCTTATTTCTAAGAGGTCAAGGTCACGGTCATGTATGGAAAGCAATACATTTGTTGGGTATAATAAACCCCAGTCTGATTTTATTATGGAGAATTATGAACCATTCATGTCGAAGAGTTCTATATCACTCTTGGGTGATTTGGCCAATCTTATCCCTATTAATAATTTAATGGATACAGGGACTTCTCAGAGTCTTTTATTATCAGGTATTTTGCCTTTTTCTGAGAAGTCTTCTTCTAATGAGAGTGTTCTCATTCAGGGAGTAGAGTGCAGCTTTGTTAATGTTCCTCTCCATTCTGTAAATTTGTCATCAGACTTAGTTTCAGGACCTGTGACAGTCGGAATAGTGTCCTCTTTACCCGTTTAAGGCATTTATTTATTGCTAGGCAACGACCTAGCTGGAGACAACGTTGTGGTTAATCCACTTGTAACTGACAAGACTTCTTTGGATCTGAAAGTCGATCCAATTCACAAAGAATTCCCTGATTTATACCCAGCTTGTGTAGTTACTATAGCTATGGCAAAGAAAGCTCTTGACAATGATTTTGATAAGCAAAGTATTCCGTTAGCTGACACATGTATTGGTCAGGCTTTTGATGAGGTCACTTTCGCTCCTGGTTTGGATCAATCAAAAGGTATTGATCACAGTGATCCTCTTTCAACTATTCATTCTCTTTTTTCTAATCAGGGTGACAAACGACAATCACTTGTCGTCGAACAGGAAAAAGATTCTGAGATCTCCTGTTTGTTTCAGAGGGCCATTAGTGAAACTGAAGCCACTGAAGTACCTGTCTGTTATTTCATTAAAAATGGAATTCTTGTGAGAAAATGGAGACCTCCCGAGGTACCTGCTGGTGATGAATGGTCAGTGAACTATCAAATTGTAGTTCCAAAATTTAACAGACAGGAAATACTTAGTCTGGCCCATGAAACTCCTTTGGCTGGTCATTTAGGGATTAATAAGACTTATCACAAGATCATGATTCACTTTTATTGGCCAAAAATCAAAAGTGATGTTTGTAAATTTTGTAGATCTTGTCATACTTGTCAAATGGTAGGAAAACCCAATCAGAAGATACCTAAGGCTCATTTGCAACCTATTTTTGCATTTGACGAACCATTTAGTAGAATAATGGTAGATTGTGTTGGTCCCTTACCTAAGACCAAGTCAGGCAACCAATGCTTGTTGACCATTATCTGTGCGTCAATAAGATTCCCAGAGGCAATTCCTTTGAGGAATATTAAACAAAAACTATAGCAAAAACTTTGATAAAGTTATTTACTCAATTTGGTCCTCCCAAATCTGTCCAATCTGATCAAGGGTCAAATTTTATGTCTGAAATTTTCCAGCAAGTTATACACGAATTAGGCATTCAGCAATTCAAGTCAAAAGTGAAATTATGGTTTCACAAAACTTTAATTGAGAGAACTTTTGAGTCTTGAAATAGAGTTCATTCTCTCTTGCTCATTCTTCAGAATTTTCTTCAAATTAGATTTTACGGCCCTTACAAAGTAAAGAAGAAAATGAATGAGTTAAATTATAATAATAGTACTCTGATCTAAATAAATTAATGGAGTACTAGTATATTGAAAGAGATAACCAGGTAAATCATGCAATTAATTTAGTTGTACCTGTCCCACAAACTGAGGTTTTAAGTGAAGAAATTCAGCCGGATTCTACTGATCTTGGAGCAACAAATCTTCGGAATTCGGAAATTATGAAAAATCTGGACCAGAAACTTTTGCACTTGCAACAACAAGAAAAGAATGAATTTAAACAGTCCTTATTTGAATATGAGCACTTGTTTCCAGATGTTCCTACGAGGACAAACAAAACTTTTCATGACGTTGAAATTGTAGATTCAAAACCTATGAAACAACACCCATACAGGATGAACCCTCTCAAACAGGAATACTTGAAAAAGGAAATTCAGTATTTGCTGGAGAATGATTTTATAGAGCCCAGTAAGAGTGATTGGAGTTCACCATGTATACTTGTTCCGAAACCGGATAAAACTTTCCGTATGTGCACTGATTATAGGAAGGTGAACAGTGTGACAAAAACAAATTCATTTCCATTACCAAGAATCGATGACTGTATTGATCAAATTGGAAATGCCAAGTAAGTCACCAAATTTGACCTTCTGAAAGGATTTTGGCAAATTCCACTAACGGAAAGGGCAAAGGAAATATCGGTATTCGCGACTCCAGATGGACTCTATCAATATAAAGTAATGCCGTTCGGGATGAAGGGTTCTCCAAGTACTTTTCAACGTTTGATGAATATGATTACCTCTGGTCTAGATAATTGTGATGCTTATATTGATAATGTCATCATCTACAACGACACCTGGAAAGAACATCTAGCTACGATTCGGAAATTCTTTGACAGACTCAATGATGCAAATTTGACAATCAGTTTATCTAAAAGTGAGTTCTGCCGTGCTAGTGTAACTTTTCGAGGACATATTGTGGGACATAGTCAAGTTAAACCTATAGATGCTAAGGTCAAGGCTATCTCTGAATTCCCTGCGCCTGTCAGTAAAAAGCAGCTGATGCGATTTTTGGGTATGGCCGGATACTATCGGAAATTTTGTTCCAATTTTTCTAATATTGCTGTACCCTGACAAACTTGTTGAGCAAGAAAAGCAAGTTTCTTTGGACTGGAAAATGTCAAGAGGCTTTTGATAGGTTAAAGGCCATACTTAAAGGTGCACCAGTTCTTACAGCTCCAGATTTCAGTCAATCATTTGAACTATCTGTGGATGCAAGTGATGTTGGGATTGGATCAGTATTGATTCAAGAAGATAGAGATGGTGTTGAACATCCAGTGTGCTATTTTTCTAAGAAATTAAATAAGCACCAACTGAATTACTCAGTAATCGAGAAGGAATGTTTGGCTTTAATATTAGCATTACAACTACAGCATTTTGAAGTTTACATTAGTTCAGCTCCTTCTCCGGTTGTTGTGTTGACTGATCACAACCCCCTTACTTTCATCGACAAGATGAAAAGTAAAAATCAAAGATTATTTAGGTAGAGTTTGTTTTTACAAGAACACAATCTTGGCATTAGGCACATCAAAGGAAAAGACAATTTGACTGCAGATGCACTTTCCCGTGTATAGAAATATTATTTCATGTACACTTTGTAAAATTCATAAGAGTTCTTCTTATGTAATTTTGTTTACCTCATGTATAATTTACATATGGTAAAAGGAAAGCTTTAATATATAAATCTTTCTTTTTTCTTTATGGGGGAAGTATTACGTATATGTAATTTAATTACTTGTGTATTAGTTTTTAAATTCTTTTTTATTTTATTACATGTTATTGTAATGATTTTATTCACTGGATTTGATATTTTTTTTCGAAAATTCAGTCTCCTGTTTTGACCTGATTAGAACGCAAAAGTGTTGCTTTATTACTATTTTTAGTTTACCTTAGTTCAGAAATTCGTAAACACTGAGTGAAAATGATTGGTTATTACCAAGGTCATGTTCGGTCCACATGATTGCTATGTTGCAAACAGCCTTTTTTATTATTCATTTCCAGCGTGAGAATCTGTTTTTTAAAAAGGGCTTTTCTCGCCTACGTGTAAAATGGCATTATTTTACTGCGCTGTTCGATGTTTTAGTGACGACGTGACCCATCATAAATAATACCTTGAGGCTGAAAGGTATTTTTGTTGTTGCCGTTTTCAGTTGAGTTTTTTTTATTTAAAATAATTTATTAACCTGGAAAATACTCTTCTTCATCAAAATTCTTGGACAAAGACATTCATTGGAAATTTATTCTGGAATTCTAAATTGAAACATTATAAGTTGTGATTCAACGAGGAACTGTTGACTTTCGAACAACTACTTCATCTGACTTCATCGTCCTCCATCTTGGAACTTCGTTGGGATTCTAACTTGGATTCAATTAGAACTTTTTAGTAATAGGACTTATATTTTTTAATTCCAGGATTAATTTTTGGATTACATTCACAAACTGTAAGTCCTTTTTCATATTTTTACCGTGTTTTCTAGGGAAATAAATTATTCTGTTTAAATATACAAAGCATGTTGGCTTTCACTCTTTTCTTTGTTACTTTGTACGAGCCCTTGTCACGTAACAATTGTTAAGATGCAGGAAAACTTTTATTAAGATTTTAGAATGTGCCAGATGTAGTACAAACAACACAGAAACCAAGATATTTAAACATGCACATTAGTATAGTACTAAATGCCAAACACTGAATACGTCCAAAAAGAGATGTTTAAACAGGTCAATGGTACACATGAAAAACCTCTTGAGGTAACTTAAATCTGGGCAATACTCTAGAATAGAATAAATTTTTCATGCTGTAAAAAAACAAGTGAACAACAAGTACAATGTAAACAAAGTACCAGCAAGTCTCAAAGATTTTCACGATCATAAAACGTAATGAAAATCATGTAGATGTTGATGCAGTCTGGACAAAATTTAAATTTCTTTAGCACAATTACTCAATCAACTATATATTTGTTTCAAGACAATCTCTGTTTACCATGTACAATTTTAGAAAACCAACAATTGAAAAAGAATTATCACCAAAATTAACCACAATTATTTGTTGTGGGAATACTTTTTACGCCATATTAACGAAGCAAAAACAGGCACACCTTTAAGAGTGTAAAATACAGACGCTGAAGATTCAGTTTACACAGATCAAGTTTTTTCTTCAAATTACACTTCTGAATTAATGTCACAATCAAGCAGAATGCATGTGTTCTAGGCACTATCATTATAAATATAACAGAGAAAGATTCATCTAAAATAATTGGAAGAACTAAATACAAAATACCAGAGAAGCAAAGACTGTGTTAAAGAAAAGAGACTCATCTGGTATTAAATTGGAAGACACTAACGGATTAGACTTAAACACGCACCAGATAGTTACATGTTAATGGGAAAAAATTCGATAAAGTAGAGGAATAATGTGCTTGCGGAAGAAATGCCGGTTTCATATACGAAGTGCAGTGAACGTTGTTCACCGTGTAACGTGTTTTTATTAGCAAAACTTGAAACTTCATCAGAAATAAATTACCTTCAGACTAACATAAATAACATGTTAAGAACTTTACCCTTGTAATTCAGCTCACAATGATTTGATTCAGTTGAAAAACAAATGTATTTAAGGATGTAAAAAATGTAATCTACAGAAACTTTTTTATATAGGAACCATTAAAAAATTTTGATAACTACACTGTAGAATTTGAAAGCGATGTCTCTATCAAAACAGTGTGACATGAAATTTAGGCAGAATCAGCTAAACTGGGCAGTGTGGCTGGCAACTTCAGGTTGTGGGATTTCTCTGATATATTTTATAAACAAATATATACCAAACATAGTCAAATCATCAAAAGACTGCCGTCCGAATGTAAAATGCGGATGCATTCAGAGCAAATGCCAACAGCATTGATATGAACAATTTAATTTAATCTGCGACATTTGCAAATTACACCACTGCAAGACTCTGGATACTGTAACGTAAAAGCCAGTTTCTGGATAGATATTAGGATAGACGAAGATGAAACTGCACACCAAGGTTTCCCACAGCCTACACATGCAGTTGTGTCTGCAGATGGTAGTGATGAATACTTACGAACATTGTCAGGTGATGAAATTCATTACATATCCATGTAATTTTACATGGTTTATATTGGAATCGATACAACTTTTACAAGTTAAAATGTTACATAATATTCTAATTAAAATATCCGGAACGATTTATTGATGTGCATTGTATATTATTCAAAAATGCCAACTCGAGTTTGGAGTTGTAAGAAATGCAGTTATATTTTGTGAAAATGACCACTTTTGTCACTAAAGATAATGAGAGAGTATCGTAAGTAGCGACGGGCAGTTTGTGTCCATTTCAAGGTATCTAGGCCGAGAAATTAGAATTAGTTGAAGTGGACAACATTATCTTGGATAGAATGTTTGACTGTAAGTTCTCAGATGAATCTAGTATGCAAAGTGGCATCAAGCATCAGAGGGAGGAGGGAGAGAGTCTAAATACGTTGCCGCTGTAATCTTGTATTGAACCTTTTAAAAAAACAGACAAAGAAAGAAAGACTCAAGGAGTCATGTTAATTTTCAAGGCATCGTTAGAAATGCCCTACGAGTGGATAAACCTTTACCCCATGTTTAATTTGAAGAGACATTCCACCATGTAAATCACCAAAAATACCAAAAAAGAAACCATGAAGTTGCGAGATTTGTGGTCATGTATTAATTAGAGTAAAATTATTTATAGTTTGGACGCGTTGGTATTTCCAGTTCATAACAATAGTTGCAAGGAAGTCTTTGAAATCAAGGGAAATTGTGACTTCTAGTGGGATTTGCGCCAGGGTTTGACATCGCTCAGTCAGGAAACCCCTTTGGTTGTTACAATACATTAAAAGACCCTGAATTTGTGAAAGGAGTTAAAGAAGCATATAAGATAAACATCAATATGTATGTGCTGAACAATTAGATGACAATATACCTGTATGCGATTCAAACCGGTTATAAATTATCACCTTTTCTTTGAAATGATTATATGAGAAGTTAGAGGAACAAATATTTCATAAGCATCTTTTAGAAAGAAAGAAAGAAAGAACCACATCTCTCCCCACAAGATCATCAGGAAAAGCATCTAATTCCATCCATACACATTTAGAAAAGAAAAGAGATGTGAAGACATTACCAATACTGGAGGGTTAGAGCTAGAAGATATTAAACTATAAACTATGGATGGGATGAGAGTTTAGGACTGGAGCTATATGGATCGAGGAAGGAGAGAAAGTAATCAAAAACGTCGATAATTTAGAAAATAGAAGACATGAGTGAAATGATGCCACCACTTGTTAAAACCAGTGGTTCTTAAAGGGACAGTAAAAAACCATTTGGATGAAGGAGAAGTATTTTATATACATTTTGTTTATATGAAGCGTGAAAACATACTAGTCGATCCTGAAATGCTACTTTTATATTCTGACATTCCTAGACTGAATTATTTACAGAAGTAGTAAAGTAAGATGATGATTTTGAGCCAAAAGAGGGTTCTAGACCAGAGACCCCCATCCCCCTCCCCAAATTATGGAGAGAGGTTCCCGGACCTCTAGATTTTTTTCATGTTAAACAATGAAATATTATATATGTCTTATTGTCATTCAGTCCGACATGTTGGATTTGATCTAACAAACAGATTTTTTTAAAAGATTTAATTCAATCAAATCAGTTTCAAAATATACTGGCATAGCAAATGAAATATTAAGCAATTGTATCAAAAACGTTGGTTACCGTTTATCACCAAAATATGGATCGGTATGGTTATTCGTAACTGAAAATGACGAACGAATAAGAGGTTGGGCAGATGATCCAATGACATATATTGACAACATGGCTGACGCACTTTTTGATAATGATATTTCTAAACATCTACTACTGTTGTAACCCAATTTTATGATAATCTTTTTCGTACCTGCTGACTCTCATTGGTAGGATATCTGTTAACATACTGTCAATAATACGAAATTCGCGTATTAAATTATCCATATCATATTTTACACCTCGCAAATAAGATCGTATCTGATAAAGTAATTTTTGTAAGTGATACTTGCTGTTTTACAAGAATTTTTTTGTTCCTAGTTTGGGTTCAATCTGTTTACATGCTGTTGAAAGAGAGACACCAACACCAGATATTATTATTAACAGAAACGGATTTGCTCTACTTGAGATTATACCAAAGCTAGTCATTAACAATGGCAAATATGATATTACTCGAAGTATTCTACGGTAGTATTTATAACATTGTTTTACACACCAGAGTTTTTTGTGATAAAATTTATAATATTGTACTAGCGCTTCAACATTTTGTTTTTGGAATTTCTTCTGAAACATGATTGAAATCGCTGATATGTTTTTTCATTATACAATTTTTTAAAAAAAATTTTATACAAAGACAAAAGTTCTAACACCAACAATCGAATCAAGAAACTCACGAAATTTATTATTATTAGGATCAACTATAAAAGTTCTGTACTTGTCATAAACATCTGATGAAGTATCATCATATCGTTTATCTGTAAGTACCTCATTTTTCTTTAACCAAGTATATGAATCAAACGTGTCTAATACTTCACTCTCATACAAATCTGTTTTATTCACAAAATTATTATATTTTTTTCTGTTTCATCAATATACCCTAATATCAAACTTATTTGATCTAATGTGAAATTTTTAAGAAGAAGATGTTGTCTGATAATTGCATATGCTACCACGAAATTTGCTAGCATTAATTTTTTAAGGTTATCTAGTTCAATTGTGATCAGACCAATAGCAGAAACTACTTTAACATTAACTTTTCATATGATTTTGTGAATATTTTCTCGATTTCATTGTAATAATTTCGAAATGACAATTGTCTAGAACGCTGGATAGATGGAAATGGAGTATCATCTGCTTCACTTATGCCATAATAAGAATCAATTTTTACCTCCAAATCTGTTTGCCTGACTTTATCAAAAAACTTTTCTCGATCAATATCTGTAAAATCACTAATTTCATCGTCAAAATATTTGATTATCTTTATAGACCTGTCAACAATAATCGGATCAAATTCTGGGTCTTTTTTACGTGTCATTGGTAAAATTGCGTTTAAATAGGCTTTTCTAATTAAATTCGTATCAACCTCATAGTAACGATTTTAGTTAGGGTTTCTTTGTCGTGGTAGTACATGCCGAGATACTTAAAAATTTCTCGTTTTAAAAAACTATTGTATAACTTCTTGTTTCTTTTTATTATTATTTTTTTAGACTCTGCTAATTTGTCGAGATTATTATGGCTAGCGTTTACTCGTTCTTTTTCATCTGCTGTTTCACCATAAGCTCGTGCTTTTATTAAGTTCGATTTTATTATCAAATCCAAATTTCTAAAATCAATATTTTTTCGACAGGATTTCAGTTTGTTTCTGTTCTTCTAGACAATCATCAGGATGACAGTATCTGCATATAATATCAAAGTTTTCTATTGCTTCTTTTAGTTGTGGTCCTCGCATATGCATAACAAGAATAAAAAAATTTTTCTTCTTCTGACAATGGAGAGTTTATCATTCGAACAGAAATTTTTTTCTGGTATTTATTATACGTGCTAATAGTGATTCGTCCCAAACATTTATTTTAGGGTTAAAAATATTATCATAAAATTCTCTCGCAATATTTGTAAACAATTGTGCTGACATTATTTTATATCATCAGATTAAATTTGATCATCAAGTGTGTATATTTGAAATGCTGTTAGCCCTGGAAACGGATGTTCAGCAACTACAACATAAGATAGAAAATACATGTACTTGTTAATAGATTTTTCTGTCGGAATTGTAAAATATTGTGTTGTTGTAATATACGTGTTATTTGTGTTATATAATGTTATCCATTTAATATCATCATTTCAGCCTTCAAACCGCCAATTATAAATTCGACCAACACTAGAATTTAATCGACCTCGCAAATGAAATTGCCAAATAACAACTGCAGTGGGACATTCAATTTTAATCCAAAAATTTTCACCTTCCCCGTTCGTCGTCCATTCGTGTCTATCAGAGAAAGCCTAATAAGGATAATTTTCAGGATGATATGATAATGCGCTTACCTCAAACCCAACTCGATTGTCAGTTGCCTTAAAAAGTGTTGGAATATACCCAACATTGTTTTTGGTTCGTTTTACACCATCAATAAACACACTATCAACATACACTTTATTTGTTAGATCATTATGGTTAGCTGGAACGTATGTTGTTATTTTTTTGTCTCTCGTGTTTATGTTGCCTGTCACTGGTCCAACAGATTTCTTAAAATATGGAGTAAGTTCTTCTTTTAACTCAGCATAACTAATATCATCAGTTTCATTAGCTGGTGGTGAGGTTGTCGGTAATCTAGTTATTTTTGAATTTAACATACACATGTTACTTGTCATTGTGTCACAGGCTTTGTTAAGTTTATTATCGTCAACAGATTTTAGTTGCGCATAACTTACAGCTTGTGTGTTATCTACATTTGCAGCGGATATACAGTTTCTAACCCAGTATTTTTTTACTCAACATGTTAATATCACCTGTAACTGTCCCACCGGTTTTATCAAGTTTGTTATTATCAACATACTTCAACTGCAAATAACTTACCGCTTGAGTTTGATTTAAGTTTGCCGGTGGATATCCGGTCTCCAAATTTATAATTTTTTTCCTGACATATCTAAGTTACCGCTTAAAGTTCCTCCTGTCAGTGATAATTTATTATTGTCAACGGATTTGAGTTGTGCATAACTAACAGCTTGTGTATTAACAACATTTATTGGCGGATAATTTGTTTCTAAACCGAGTACTCGTTCATTTGACATAGACAGGTTTCCTGTCATTGTATCTCCAGTTTTTTTTCAGGTAGCCCGATAAATCAATATTGCCGTCTGTTATTGTATTTACAGTTGATGAATCTCCTAATGTTGTTACAAATTTTGTATAATAGCTCATTATTTATTTATTGTCTAACAATTTGTTTTATATGTAAATTATATAACATAAAACTGTATAACAGCGATGGCAAAATCGTCGATATTAAACTTTGATACAGAGCGGTTGGTGAAACATAAACAGAACAATGAACTTCCAGATTATCATTATCTTATTGTTGGAAGAACTGGGTCGGGAAAAACAAATTTGCTTATGAATTTATTGTTAGGTGATAATTTTAACTACGATCGAGTTTATATTTACACAATTAATCCACAACAAGATAAGTACGAGCTACTTAGCGAATATAATAACAAACTTCGTGACGATCTTGAGGCTGGTGAAGATTTTTTTTATTATCAAACAACCAGAAGAACTTGTTCCATTTAATCAACTTGATCCAGACGAGCATAAAATAGTAGTTTTTGACGATATTCCGCTAAATAATGAAGAAATGAATAAAATAAGATCATATTTTTCGTTGTCACTTAATAAGAAATGTAATTCTATTTATCTCGCTCAAGGTTTTTATAATGTTGACTGATTTATTCGGCGAAATACTGGTTGTTTTATATTATTTCCTGGATTGAACAACGTTGATGTTTAGAAATATCGCGAACGAGCAATGTGGCGACGTAACGAAAGATAAATTTATAGAACTTTATCATAAGGCGACAGCGGATAAATATAATTTCTTTTTGTTTGATAAACTTTCACACGATCCAGCAAAGATGTTCCGCTGCTGTATTAACAACTACATACAGTAGTAGTTTTATCAAACATTTTTAATATAAAATGGAAAAACGAGCAAAATATAGGAAACATATAGAAGATGTAAAACAACTTGCTCAGTCTCAAGCAGAATTTAAGAAATAAGTTCAAGAATCGCGGAGTGGACAAATAAAAGCTGAAGAAGAAACAGCTAAAATTTTTAATCCTGTTACTGAAGCGTTAATCGGAAAACAACCTGAAATTTTATCACTATCAGATGAAGAACTTTAAAAAAAATTAAAGAGAAAGGTGTGCTTGGAAAAAGTTTAGAACAACCTGGAGAAACTGCTAGAATAATTGCTATAGAATCAACCGAGGAAAAAAGAAAATTAGCTACGCCGTTTGTAGCACATATTGCTGATCCTGCTGCTAGACAAGTTGAATTAAATCAGCTTATCGATATTCCAAATCTGCTTGAAAGAAGATTAATAGAATCAGGTACAGCTGAAACTAGAGATCTTCTTAGAAATTTATCAGAGGAGATTAGTGATATTAGGGAGGGGCAGAAGAGGGTTGGCGAACTAACAGTAAAGTTTATGGAAGCTGAAGAGAAAAGAAAATTTTATAGAAAAAAATTCAGTTGATAGAATAACAGATCATGAATACAATGATTTTAAGGAAAAAACATAACATAAATGATATTGATAATATAAGAACTTGGGCGGAAGACAGGTATAACAAACTTATGGTTGATTTAAAAAATATTATTGAAGATGGTAATAAAGCTAATGATGAATTAGATAAAATTACTAAAGGAAAGGACATGATCAAACTCTTTGATGTAATTAGAAAAGGTGTTATTGCTATAGTATTTTACCAAACAGCAAAAGATTACAGGGCCAGAGCTTAAAGTAAGGGTTGGCCTTTCCATAGAAAATTTAAATTAGTAGATAACGATCGTGTAAAAGAATATAGAGAAAGAATTAAGCAAGAAGGAACAAAAACTGGAACTGGGGTAAAAGTATTTACATCAACAGCTGAAATGATTGGTAGATTGATGCTGCTAATATCATCGAAAGAGGCTGGGAATACTGGCGCTGAAATTGATAATGAAATTATTGATATATTAGATCATCTGAGATCGAGTGGATTATTAACATCTGATGAATATAATGTCTTACACCTTGATTTAATATAATTTTGCATAACAATTTTATATAAAAGATGTCAACAACATTGTTACTCGATTCTAGTGCCACTGAAAAAGATAGCGCACATTTTTCAATAAATTATTTTCCGCCAATACAACTAGATAAACAATACGAAATTGGACTAATTTCATGCACAGCATGGCATTCTATGGCTAACGTAAAAACTGGGATCAACGATGAATTTACGTTTAATCCTGGCGCTTGGGTAACATTTAAAATTCCGCAAGGAGCCTACAACATAACTGATTTAAATAAGACGATACGCGAATTAATAACGAAAAATGAAGGAGTTGCAGACAATTTTGAGCTAACACCAAATTATAACACATTACGCGCCAGAATAACATTAAAAAATAATTTGATAATAGATTTTTCATCAGCAACAAGCATAGCGTCGTTAATAGGATTTATTCACAAGCAATATGGATCTGTAGCAGAACAAACTATAACGTATGATGGTGATTTGCCAGTAAATATAACTGATGTAAACACAGTATTAATAAATTGCTCTGTTGCATCTGGATCTTATTCAGCTAGAGGTAGTCAAGGACAAACGAATATAGTTTTTCACCACACGTTCCACCAGGTTCTCTCATGTAAATTAATCCATGTCAGGTTATTTATTATCCGCTAAATGCTGAAAATCAGGTAACAGAAATAAATATGCAATTGACAGATCAGTCTGGGCGACAACTGGATCTTAACAATGAAATTGTTACCTATTATTTACACCTGTGAGCTCAATAAAATTGTAAACCATTTTAGTATGACATGAGATGAAAAGTTTATATAAGAAAAATATTCGGAGGATTTTTAGGAAATATATTTACTAAAACTATTGAAAATATCCAGGAATAGCTCATAAAGTTGCGCCAATTGCACTTGACGCGTCAAACGCTTTTGCAACTGGAGCTGCATCTGCCGCTGGAACTGCTGTGGGACAAAAAATAACTGATAAAATAAAAGGCACACCAACAATCAAACAAGCTATTTCAGAAATTGCACCAACAAAAGAAACTCAACGAGCTATGATAACCAAAAAAAAAAAAAAAAATTATCATCAAAAGGAGAACAAATTATACAAAAATTAATATCTAAAGCAACAGCACCGAAATAATAAAATTTTATATAACCTAATAAATAAAAAATATCTGTTAAAAATTATCTCGATTTAGCAGAACCGCATGACACCGACGACACAGTAACAGAATTTGAATATGTTGAATATCTCGACGAAAATTCTAATGAGCCAAATAAGGCTGGCGTCAGAACATTTAATACCAGAGACGAAGATGTATTTCTTTTACCTCACAAAGCAATATTGGAAGTTCGTGGTCAGATTATGACAGTAGCTAATCCAACTGTCGCAATTGCAGTTGGAACAGAAGTAGCTCTTATAAATGATGGTTGGTGTTTATTTAAAAGTGCCAGATATCAGCTAGCTAATCAAACTATTGCGGATATTTCAAGTCACCTACAAGCTGCAAGTACAATCTTAAATACTATGTCGTTTTCTGATGATTACTCTAGATCAACTGCAACTAATATGATGTGGTTTAAAGATACTGGAGCTGGAACTATAATTTCTGCATCAAATGAACTTATTTCAAAAGGTTTTTTAGCACATGGAGCTGCTGCTGCTGCATATGTTGTAACTGTAAGAAGTTTTCTTATCTTTAACGCTAATGCGGTAGGTATAGCCGAACCAGCTTCAGGTGCTAACACAGACGCTGTAAGAGTCTCACTTACTGTAGCTTGTAATAATCTGGGTATAGCACCACCAGGTGCAGCTGCGACCGGCGTTGAAAGGTTAGATTTAGTTATTGAAACAATTGGATTTCGAAATGCACGTTACGATGAGGGTTATGCTAAGAGAAAGGCACTTGCAGCACGATCACGTCAAATTACAATGATGCTGCCGTTAAGTACAATATTTGGTTTTTGTCGCGATTACAACTAGGTATTTCGTGGAGTTAAACATACACTTATTTTAGATCGAGCAGAACAAAATGATTGTTTACTTCGAGCTGGCGGAGCTGATGTGTAGTGTATCATAAACAAACTTGCTCTGTGAATGCCATGAATAACACCATCAATCACAAAAGCATCAGATTTAAATGATATGCTGCAAAAACACACAAACAGAATTTATTTTCAGCAACATAAAATATATCAAAGAGCAGTTCCAAATACTACCGACTACACATAGCGAGTCACAGCAACATCAAGTGAACAACTGCAAAGGCAATTATTTGTTGCATTTCAGCAACAAGCACGACGAGGTAACCAACAACAAAATAATGCAATATTTGATAATGCTGATGTTAGACGAATATACGCCAGACTAAATTTAAAGCAATGTCCAGAACAAACGATAGAATTCAATTTTGCAGATAACGCTAATAAAAATATTACTCGACCTTATATATATTTACTCGACGCAGTGCAAAAAAGAAGATGTTGGAGATGGATCTCAGATATCAGTAGAGGAATTTCGTACACTTTACCCAATATTTTATTTTGATGTTAGTAAACACAGCGAGCCAGCGGTCGACTCAACAGCTGATATTGAAATTACTTGGACACTCGGAGTAGTTCCAGCAGCGCAGTTGTATGTATATGCGTTAGTGATCAGCGACAGGTTTGTTACAATTGACTCTGTCGGAGGTAAAATGTCAGTACAAGTTTAATCTGTAATCTGTATATAATGACAAAATATATTGTAAAAGAAATATATTTGACTGATGGTCAAGTTAAAAAATTAGAAGCTGCTGTTGCTAAGCAGAGGCAGCTATTATTAAAAATACAACCTAACACTGAAGGTGTTTCCAAAGGTATTTTAACAAAATTAATGTTAACCAAAAAACCAATAAATAAATACGATCGCAAAGAACCTTTTGTTTTAAATTTAAGTGCCACACAAATAACAGCAATGTCAAAACAAGGTGGTTTCTTCGGTCCAGCACTAGCTGTAATGGCCAGAACATTCATACCAAAACTTTTGCCAGTACTTGGTACATTAGGATTAGCAGCAGCATCTGGTGCAGTATCTGGCGCAACGAAAAAAGCAGTTGAAGGTCATGGTATAAAGAAAACTTTCGTCTAAAGATAAATATAATGCCCGAACGAAAAACGGCAAAAAGAAAGACAACAACGAAAAAAAAAAGACACGACCGAGGCGAAAAACAAACAAAGGTGGATTTATAGGACCGTTGCTGGCGGGAGTAGTGGGAATTCTATTACCAATTCTGTTGGGAATAGGTCGAGGACTAACACTGCCAGGAACAAGGCCACGTTAAGTAACTTTGATATACTTAATAAGCTAAAAAAGTAAAAGTTTTCCGTGGAGTTTATTCTAAAGATGAACTTAACGATGCACCAGCTGGTGGCTCGTGTGTGATAAATATACAAGATTTCAATGACGGATCTGGCACAAATTGGGTAGCTGTTTGTAATAACAATTATTTTGATTCATTTGGACTTCCACCTAGTGATGTAATAAAAAATATATAAGTAGAACGCTAGCGTTCCGAAAATATAAAATAATAAATTATTCGTATATTCAAATTCAGCCTGTTGGAACTTCTGCTTGTGGATATTATTGTATAATGTTCATTAAACAGATGAATAAAAATCCAGATTTTTTAAAGTTTATTTTGCAATTTGATAAACAACCATATGCTAACAATGATGAAATTGCAATTAATTTTGTACAAACTCGTTTATATAATGTCATCATATTGTCTCAAGTTCAAAACTAAAACCGAAAATAAAGATGAAACAACAGAAAAAAACAAAAAATAATAGAATAATGCTGAAAAGTATTTGTGCAATCTGCGGAAAAAGAAAAAGTATATTTTTAAAAACAACAAAGTTGTCTGGAGCGGGTTGTCCGTGTTCTGACAACATCAAGAAAGTTATTTTAGTAGATGATTAATAAATAATGAGATGCAAGTGCGACTGTCATAGAGATCTCTGTCTGGAGCGAAATAAAATTGTTACATATTGTCAGAAATGCAACAACAGAGAAATAATTGGAACAGGTATAGATATACATAAATTAATTGGCAAATTGCCGAAACCAAAAGGCGGTTGGACATTGCCAGGCCATAAATATACTGGACCTTATAATCCTCTTGATAAACAACTAGATCAAAACGATAATTCGCTGCCAGGGCAGGAGCCTTACAATCAAGTTGATGCAATAGCGATGCGCCATGATATCTGCTACCGGGACAACGAGCAAAACAAACACAGCTGCGATAAAGTAATGTTAGACGAACTTATTAGTATGAAAGCTGTGAATATGCGAGAACGTGTTGACCGAAGGCTTTAATTTCAGGATTTTATTGGAGCAAACTATAAATTATGTCTCGGCAGAGAATTATATGATGATCTGGTGTCAGAGCTACACAAACCTAAAAAAACGTTTTACGCGACGTAAAGTTGTCGCAAATTCCGTTGATGATATCTGGTCGGTAGATTTAGTTCATTTGTCAAATCTAGCTGAATTTAATGATAACAAAAGATATCTTTTTAATGTTGTAGATGTTTTTAGCAAATACGCGTTTAGTGTACCAGTTTCATATAAGACAGGAACGTCGATAATTGATGCATTAAAACAAATAATAACAAGTACAGAAAAAAACCCAAAAAGAATCTGGACTGATCATGGAGCAGAATTTTTTATAAAATATCTGATAACATCAAAAAATATGTCACTGGAAACGAAGGTAAAAGTGTTGTCGTCGAACGATTTAATCGTACACTAAACGAAAAAATCCACAAATACTTAACAGCTAACAATACGAGTAAATACATTGACAATTTACAGAAAATTGTTGATGAATATAATAACACGAAACATAGATCAATAAAAATGTCACCAAACGACGCAATTAAAAATCCGATATTAGCAAACAAAAACATGTATCAAAGACATAAATTTAAAGTTGGTGATAAAGTTAGAATTTCTCTAACAAAAAAGAAAAAAAAAATAAACCACAAAAAATAAAAAACAACAAACATTTGAGAAAGAATTTACTCCAAACTGGAACGAAGACGTATTTGTTGTTGACAAAGTACTTTTAACAATACCAGTGACTTATGCGATTAAAGATTTATTAGGTGATCCTATAACTGGTAGTTTTTATGAACAAGAACTTCAGAAAACCGAACAAGATATATTTGTTATTGAAAAAGTTATCAGGAGAAAAGGCAATAAAAGTTTAGTTAAATGGAGAGGGTATAGCGATAAATTTAATATCTGGGTACCAACTAAGTCGATCTCAATCATGAAGTGATCCAATAATGTTATTATAAATTTGTTCGTACTTCATCAGTACAGATTTACATTTGACCGGTCTACACAAGGAAATTGAATGTAATTTTCTTGCATTATCGACTGGCATCAAATTAAATATTTTAACATTAATAAAATCGTATTTTATATTTCTTTGCTGGCCAGTTACTTTTACGTTAAGAAAAGGTTTTATAAGTTGCCAAAATAGTTGTTGCTCTGTAATAGTAAAATTAAATTTTAATATTTTTTTAGCGATAAGATACTTAACATTATATCGTCCAGTTGTCGGTCTGCTGTAATTTTTTTTGTTAACAACATCAACTACTTCATCTTCATCGTCATTGTTGTTATACAAAATATCGTCTTGGTTATAACCAGAAAATGTATCTGATTTTGGTATACAATTGTAGTTAGTGATTTTATCACTTGCGATCGTATCACTTGCATATATATCAGCAAGTCGCTTAATCAAGTTCATATTATAATATATTTTTATCTAACTATAAATAATAATGACCAGCGAAACAAAATCTACCGACGTAAAATATCATCAAAAAGTTAATATATTAAATTACAGAGAATTAGCCGAAGCAGTTCGAAAATGTCTGTCAGGTTATAGTGCTTATTCGGTTAATGTTATTATAACTCAAGGTGATTCTGATAAGATATTTCTGACAGTAGCAGAAAAAAATAAACTTAATGATAGTGCATTAATAACATTAAAATTTTATCGTGATGATGTTTTGATGTTTGCACATAATTGCTTAACCAAAACAGAATTAAGAAACATCATTAATAATTGTATTTGAAACTAAATTTGTCAAATGTTAACATTGAAGTTGCTGATCTTCTTTTACCATCAGCTATTTCTTTTGTTCTAGTTGTATTAATTTTAAGGTGCTTTGCAGCAGCTGTCATTGATTTAAATTTTATTTCTTCACAAGTTTCAAGATTTATTGAAATTATTTGTCTAGTCCGATTTTTAAAATTATTAGCACCACCATCTCCGCGTCTAATATTTTCTTTTAGTGTTACCAAGTCCAAATTTTCAATTCTATTATCAGTTTTAATTTTGTTAATCTGATCAATAATTAAATCATCTGGAATAGCGCCATTAAAAATTTTATAAACAAACCTATGTGATTTATAATTAATACAATCTGTTTTAATTCCTCTAACTTTTAAAAGTAAATGTCCATCTCTATCCAAATTTCCTAATACTTTTTTATTCTTATATTTCGTATAATTCCCTTATCAGTTGCTTCGTTAAGATCAAATACTTGATGACGTTGAAATTCACTTTGTAATGCTAATTTTCAATATTGTCATCGCTGGTGGAATTATTTACTATATAGGCTCTTTGTCCTCGCAAAACAAAGTATAAATAAAATCTTTTCTAAACGTTTCGACTATTTCTGTATCATCTCCACTAACACTTGTTATCATATCAGCAGAGTTTATTTACCTACAGATTTTTGAGATTTTATGTTAATAACAGATCCTAATGCATTTGCAGCATATAAGTTGAGCAGCAAAGGAGGTGAATAGACCACTTGTCTGAATCGTCATTTGTCTAGAAAATAAGGTTCCTACGAAGGCTGAAAATAATGTCGATAACGCTAAACCAAAGCCTCTAACTGACCGAGAGTTTCTCTAATTGGGTTAGCTTATCTCGTTACTTTATCTCCAACTCTTTGGGTGTGTTTCGTTTACTCGCCGGGTCACTCAATATTGGTCGTTCGCCTCCTCTGCTGCTGTAAATTAAACAGCCATTATAAATATTATCAATAATGATTGGAGAACCACACTCAGCTAGATTAGCTCGAGAGCGATTAGAGGCAATTAAAAAATATTTACCTGTTCGCGATTCTGTTAAGCAACAACTACAATCACGTCAGGAATCTCAAGTTGAATTTGAAGAGGATACAAAACAATTATTTAAACCTATTACAGAGACTACTAAAGGTCTTCTTCCTGCTTTAGAAAAAACTGCTGAAGCAACTACAAAAATAGCAGAAAGAACAAAACAGACAAAAAGGATTTTACGGGGACTTTCAGCTGATATAGCTGCTGCTGCTCAACCTGAAGGCGCTGAAGCACTAGCCCCTAAACCAAAACCAGAAGGTTTTGCAAGTAATGCTGAACTGTTAAATAAATTTAATGAAGATATTGTTATAGTTATTAAGAAGGAAATTAAGGACATACAACAATTAGCTCTGTTTGCTGTGGATGGTTTTGGTCAAAGAAAAAAATTAATGAAACCTGAACACGCTAATTACATTAAAACTCGTGAACAATGGTAAAAATCATTATATCGTATACTTTATGATGTTGAAAAAGTTAAAAATAATGATCCATTATATCAAGATTATGTTAATAAAATTGACAATTTAATCCAATCAAGAAGACAAGAAAGAAAACAAAGTGAAGAACATACAAGACAAGAAAGACAAGAAAGAAAAAAAGCAAAACAGGAAGAAGCAGCAAGACCAAAACGAAAATATACAAAAATATACAAAAAGAACACAACCAGCTCCTCAAACAACATTGGATTTAACACCACCATTATCACCGTCACCACCACGTGGAGAAATGAATCCTACACCGCCAGAAAAACCGGTTACACCTATTACTGAATTACGAAAAAGATATGAAGAATTAAGAAGACCATCGTTTCGAGATGTTGTATTTGAACGAGATATATCGAAAGAACCACAAGAAAAATTTTACCCAGTTCCGTATTTAGGAGACGAAGAAGAAATGAGAGATATAGAAAAAACAAAAGAAAATTTAAGAGAGTATGAAAGATTAAAAAAAGAAGTAGAAGAACAAGAAAAAATAAAAAGAATGAAAAGATTAAAAAAAGAAAATGGAAGAAAAAGAAGAATATTGGCCGTCAGACACATCTTCTGGCAACGCAACTGGAAGTGGCCTTACTAATCAAGAAAGCGGCCTTATTAATTGTCCAAACAGCGTTCTCTCCGATGTTGAACGACTAGAAATCCTCATTGGAGGAAAAGGAGCTGGTAATAATTCCCCAGAAATAATTAATGAAGCAGCTGATATTTGTAAACGATTATTTACAGGCGGTATCATGGATATTAATGTGTATCGGTCTTTCATTAATGAAATCGCCGATGACTACCACAGTGATTAAATATAATTAGATACAGTTACTATAATAAAATGATCGTATATAATACTCAACGTGGACCAACCATGGTCAGAGTAATAAATTCACGATTACCAGTATACAAAACAACCTACGGAGATGGATTAGGTGATGTTGTTCAAGGTCTATTTAGAAGGATAGCCCCAAAAGCAATACCGATTGCAAAGCAACTAGGAATGAAGGCTATTGATGCTGTTCGTGTAAAAGGTATTGGTGCTGTTGGTAATGTTGCTAGTAAAGCATTCTCAGCAATCAAGGATAAACTAGCACGATTAATACGACGAAAACCCCATCCACCAGTGAAACTGGCTAGCACTGAAACAATGCCCGCAAATATTAGTAAAATAATAAATCAAGCTGCTAATAAAAAAACTAGCAGAGTTGGCTAGTGTACCAATGTCAGAAAAAGAAAAAAATATAACCGCTAGTCTGATAGCAGGAAGTGGTCTCACTTCCCGAAGTGGTCTTCGTGTTAGACGATAACAAATATAATAAAGATGTTCAAACGTATATCTGATCCCGCATTCGATATGGACGCACCGGTTCTTAAAGATGAGTCTGTGAGTGATTGTCAATATTATTCTTATGACGCACGAATTCCAGATCAGCGTGGACGAATTGAACTTCAAGTTCAAGATACAAGTAGGTATTTCTTACCCGCTGAAGCATTTATTGAAGTAGAAGGTAGACTCTTACGAGCAGATAACGCATACGGAATTGGTGATCGAGTTGGTTTTGTTAACAATGGTGTCATGGCTTTATTTAACAGTGCCATATATATCATTGACGGAAAGAATATTGAATCATGCCTGGAAAACGTGGACGTTGCCACGACGATACTTGGTCTTGCAAGATACAGCGATGATTACTCAAGGTCAGTTGGTCCATCAATGATGTTTGCAAAGGATACAACTGATCATCCAGAAAACAAGAACGTAACACTAAATGCAGCTGGAACTGAAGTTGCATCAATGAATGAAAACTTCAACTTGGGATTCGCATCACGTCTACCAATGTTAAACGGTGATGAAGAATTTTCATGTGCGATTCCACTGTCACATATATTTGGATTCTGCAGAAATGTTAGGAAGGTTATATTTGGCGCTAAACATACAGTGGTACTTGTCAGAAAAGCCACCGACAATGATGCAATATGGCGTGATGCTGCAGTTGCTGCAGGTAAAGTAATACTGACAAAACTTTCGTTGTGGATGCCAACAATGACTCCATCGATTACCGAAGAACAACGGTTACTTTCTTTTATGGACAGTGGTGGTAAATCAATGTTGTCATGGTTGACTATGACCACAGATAGTATTCAAGGTGCTGTTGCTGGTTTATTTACATGGCAGATAGCATCACAGCAGGGGGTGTCAGCACCACGACATATATTTATTGTGTTTCAGGAAAATGCCAGAGTAGACTCACAAGAACGAAATATAATGGTGTTTGATCCGCTTGGAGTTACTGAAGTTTCTTTTAGGATAAATGGACATCGAGAACCTTCCGAAGAAGTGTTGCTAAATTTTGAGAATAATCATGTTGCACGTGCATATCATCGATTAATGACATTTATGGGACGTGATCAGAATGTTGATTCTGGGTTACAGATATCTCAGCGTGATTTTACAACACTGTATCCAATATATTGCTTTTCATTAGAACACTTAGATTTGTTCAGACAATCTGTCGTTGATATACACTTTCGAGCTCGTGTAGCTCGACTGCCCGCTGGTGGTTATAGGGCAATCGCTTTTATACTCAGCGATAAATCAATGTTACTTGAAGGTGTTGGTGGACGAATGAGAGTTATTGATGCTCCAGTAGAAAACATGTAATTAGATCGCTCATAATATTATAATGTCATATAATCACGTTAATGTCAGTCTGACTCCTGGTCAGATTAAAAAGCTACAATCAGCATCAAAAAATAACTGGGGATTAAAAATATCGCTAAAAAGAGAACAGATGAGTGGTGCAAATAAATTATCTCTTACAGAACGTCAATTCAAAAACTTCAGTGAAGCCAAAAAATCAAATAAAGGTATAAAACTTAATCTTTCTGCGGGCGCCATTAAAGATATTGTTAAATCTGGCGGAATTTTTCCACTTCTTGCAGCTATACCAGCATTAATAGCCGCTGCAGCCCCAGCTGTTGCAAAGGCAGCTGCATTAGGCGCTGTTGGAACCGCTGCTGGAATGGCATTAAAGAAAGCAACGGGTCAAGGAATAAAATCTTACAAAAAAAGGGAAGGGGTCTAAGATTGCCAGGGACCCCATATTCATGGTACGGAAAGGGTCTAAGACTTCCCGGGACAGTTCATTGATTCTGCCTATGTCTAATTTTGATTTACTCGATGCTGCTAAAAAATTAAAAATAAAAAACTTCAGAGGTGTTTTTATGCGTGATCAATTACCAAAAAAACCAAACAATATTGAAACTGGTATTATTAATCTCGATAAAAACTCTGGCCGTGGCACTCATTGGGTTGGATATGCAATTGATCCACGTGGAATTATTTATTTTGATTCATATGGACTAGCACCACCAAAAGAATTTTTAGAATATGTTAGCAGCATGCAAAGTATTCCAATCTGGTATTCAACGCTACCAACACAAACATTAACTGATCCGCCAATAGGTGGTCGTGAAGTACTCGCTGTACTTGATGCTGTATCAAAATCAACAAAACCACCTCATAAAGTCGTGCATGAATATACTACGTTATCACATTTAAACAGACATTAGTAAATATAATGGTAGATATTTACGGAAGATCTTCTCGTGGTAAAGCTCAGCAGCAGGCTGATTTATCTAAATATGCAACTCTTGACCAGCTCAGAAATGAGATTGATGATTTATTAAATATTATAAGTGTGGATCAAAATGAAGTCGTTATTTTTCAGGATAAACAAGGACGATTAAAGACAAGTAATATACAACTGCCAGATGTACTCATACGACTTCCTACCGCGGATGTAGATAATATCGTTACTTTTACTGATCAAGGTAAAATACAAGATTCCGGTACGTCAGTCAACGATTATATTAAGAAAGCTGGTGATTCATTCACGGGTTACATTATCATGAATCGAAATAAAATTATAGACCTTGGAAACCCAACCGCAGATACAGACGCCGCAACAAAAAAATATGTCGATGATCAAGAATCTAAGTACGTATTAGCCAACGGTGGTATAATGCGTGCATTTCTCAACATGAATAATAATGGTATTAATAATCTTAGAACACCAGAATTAGATTTTGATGCTGCAACGAAGAAATACGTCGATGATAAGGAAATTCCAACAACAACTTCGTTAAGAACAATCAATGACGAAATGAATACACTCAATGCTAGTTTTACTAGACATGTACAAACGTTTTTAAATTTTCGCAGAAACATAAACAAATCTGTACATGAATTTTTTGGTGATCCACCAACCGTTGACATAAAACTCGCCGACGTTAACACGCAACTCAACGACATTGTCAGTGGAATACCTAATATTGTTCAAAAAACTAATCTGATTAAAATTCCACACGGACAAATTAAAAATATCGTGTACACAGTAGCATCAGGATCATCAACATGGACACCACAAAATAACACTCTCGAACATACCGCAGAAGTAGCTGGGTTATACAGGCTGTCCATGTATGGTTTGGAAATTACTGCGGCCGCTTCATCATCACCAAATGTATATCATAATCCTCTACTGGTGATGCTAAATAAAAACACCAAAGAAATATTTACGTTGACATCAACGGAAATACCCCCGAGACGTTACTGGTGGTGTCTGGAATTCGTAGCTGAAACTCCTCAGTTAATTACTTAACGTCATAATATAATAATGAATCAAACCCTAGTGACGGAGTCCTACATCGACTTTCAACGTCACAGATACAATCAAATATGTAAATGTCAGATTGAACTAAAAAATATCATCGACGATTATACAATAAAAGTAAAAAAATATCGCAGACGTATGGTTGTAATTGATATAATTGTTTACTCAGTTTCTGCTATTATTGCTGAAGCCGGATTATTATTATCAACAATAACAATGACAGCGCCTGCAGTTGTAACAATTATCGTTTCAACTTCAACGACTATCGCAGGCATTCTCAGTATTATCGTTAAGAAGATATCTGCATGTATAAATACTAAATTACACGAGTATATAATAAAATTACATACAGCAACAACAGCCTATTCTAAATTATCGTCATATATTTCGTTGTACCTCAGCGATGGTAAAATATCTGATGAGGAGTTCGCAACGATAATGAAAACCTATGATGAAGCATTCCTTGACAATAGCCAAGGCGACAAAATGGAGAATTAAATAATAACAATAATAATAATGTCAACGTCCTTGACTGAGTCGAAAGAATTACTTCAACAGATCGTCACTAATACAGCACCGTCAAAAACTACGATGATATCGTTAAGTTCGACCAATCCTGAGTTTAGCGTTAATTTTCCAACCGCAATTCCTGCAAAAGAAATAGCCCTAGCACAATTACGAGTTTATTATAGCTGGCCAAATATTAGGTCAAAATTTTTTGGTGGACTACAACCAAATAATTCATTAGTATTTGCAAATAAGAATAAGCCTGATGGAACTCCTGATTGGCAAGTAGTTAGCATTCCAACGGGCAGTTATCAATAGAACAGATCAACGATGAATTCCAGCGCAGAATTAAATCTATTACAGGAAAAGAATCAAAAATAGCAATTACTGCTTACGAACTAACATTATCCGCAGCGGTTGAAATAAATTCCCCTGATTATGTTGTAGATATTTATCAAAGTTTGATTAGATCAGTATTAGGCTGGCCTGAAGTTACACAAGTTTATAAAGGCCCACCAGAACCACAACGATCTGATTTCGTTACAGATAAAAGAATATTTATAAAACTTCCAGAATATCGCAAAGGTGGTAAATATCCATGGGCAAGATATATTGGAGAGGGAGAAGGATGGATCGATAGAGTGAACCATTATTTTCTGAAAATAACAACTAGAAAAAATAAAGAGGGGAAACTTGAATATACGGCGACAATTGATGTTGAAAACATTAATAAAGTTTTTAATCCAATTAAATCTGAATACGAACGTGTACTTAATAATCTACAAAATTTATTTTCCAGCATCAACAATTATTACGACTATGATTTAAAAAATCAAATAATTGAAACAATACAACATTTAAATCAAGTTGTATTAGACATAGAATATGTAAATAAGGTGTTTGTTGAGAGAGATAAAAGATTAATTCCAACAGATAGATATCCAGACTATCATATAATTAATGAAGATGATCCAGTTCAGACTGTACGGGAAAACCATTTATTTAAAACAGTATTTCTTAAATTTTATAGAATTACAGAAGAACAATTACCAACATTTACAATTCCAGGATATAATCATAATGAAATGAAGAAATCAGTTAATGATCTTATTGATGAACATTTTAAAAGAATATGCGATTCATGGAGAAAATTAATACCTACACCAACCATTCTTAAATATAATAATGATCCACACGGTGGAGGCCGTCATATTTCTCCTGGTATTGTTAATATAACATCAACAATCGCAGTCAATCTAGTATGTGACGTAATTGATGGCAGCTATCAAGTAGATCTTGAAAAATCCACTCAAGCTCAACAAGGATATATATTATATTCATTCAGTCCTCAAGCTCCACCTGGGTGGTTAATTGCATCTGAGCCAATTAATCCAGTTTATCTACGTGTACATAATCCATTATTATCAAGGGTACATTTCAAGCTTACTGACCAGGCTGGACATATTCTTGATTTAAGACAAGAATTACTAAATATTAATCTATATATACGCTCATAGAACGTTATCGTAGAGCGTCTGAGTAAATTATAAAAATAAAAAAAAATAATCTGATTCTGAAATAATATATTTATTTTTTTAATGATTTTTCATAATCTGATGGGCTAAATACTCATCAAATTATTAAATTTTGCTAGATTTTTCATTTGGTCGTGTAAATACGCCATCAAATTAATAAATTTTGCTAGATTTTTTTAATCTGATGGGTTAAACAGTACTCATAATCATTAAAATCTGAATAATAATCAATTCCTATTGAGGCAATTGTATATATAATGAAGCGAAATAACTCTGTACTCTCTCTCTGTATAGTAAATTAAGCAGTTATCTCCCCCGTCGCTACGTCAGCTCATAAGACCACGAAGATATCTTGTTTTCTTTCAATTATTTAGCGATTTAATTGTTCTCTGTAAGCAATTATCTGTCACTGGAGCAGTAATTTGTGACAGAAAAGGATAATATGCGATCATTTTGTGAAGTATGTTTGGAAATCGAAATAAATTCATGCTACAGTTCTACAATAACTGATTTTATTCACTACGCTGTGGTATGCTATATATCTGCATGTACAGGTGTGGCATGTTATATTGATCTGAATGTACTATTCAGCTGTGTAGAATTATCGTATTTTATGAGGTGTGTTTGTAAATTAAAGTAAATCTGCGCTGCAGTTTTACAATAATTGTGATTTGATTTTATTAGTAAATACGAGTCAAGAGTTATCACGCGTGAGGCAGTGTAAATAGTTATATACCTGTTATGAATATATCTATCTATCTATCTATCTATCTATATATATATATATATTCATAACAGGTCGATAGCCGAGTGGTTAAAGCGTTTGCGTGTGGATCCACTAGTGTAGACTCTCTGTGTGTTCGAGTCTCCAAAAATGCTAAAGATATATTATCTTGCATTCGTCGACAGATGCTATTAATTGGGGGAACCAGGAGAATTTCCTCGAAATCCACAACAGACAAAATACACTCTCCTATCATACACCCTTCTGGTGGGTGTACTTTTGCACTCCCCGGGGTTTTGTATTGGGGGGAGAGTGTACAAAATCTGTTGGACGTAGACAAGATTCCCCCGTCATCACCATTTGTATATATCCATGTCCATAATCATACAATTATGTGTTTGTGCCGTGCGCAAAAAATATAATCAAAATCATAATCATATGTATATATATTCATAATCATACAATTATATGTTCATTAGGATAAGTTTATGTGTTTGTACCGTCCATTAGGATAAGTTTAGGATAAGTTTAGGATAAGTTTATGTGTTTGTACCGTACATTAGGATAAGTTTAGGATAAGTTTATGTGTTGTGTTTATGTCGTTAATAAAAATTACGGATCACCCTCTGAACTTTCTAGGATGTTGTTTGGCAACTTAGGGGTTCACATGGGGGTTGAGTCTGTATAAATGTGTTTCGTCTAATTTCGAATATCCTCTGAGCTTTCTAGGATGTTGTTTGACAACCTAGGAGTTCACATGGGGATATTTCAAATGCCCATGAGTTTGCTAGAATGTTGTTTGGCAATCTAGAAGCTCATATGGGGTTGTGTTGTGATAATATGTTTTGTGAATATTTTGTTCCAGATTTCACAAACAGGAACATTTTATAAACTGATTTAGTAATATTTTTTATTTTAAAGAAATATTTATATATATAATGAACTACTAAAACGTTAATGATATTATTTCTGCTATTGAAAAATTAAAACATGACGGAATAAAGATATTTGATAATCTTGATCCTCAAAAATTTGTGTGTGATTTTGAATTATTACAACAAGGAAAATTCGAGAATAAATACACATTACCTTCCAATTATAGATTCGTGAAATTAATTTATCAGTCTATGTTAGAATCCTTGGCAATGGTAAACGACACACAGGTGAAGTTATTTGCACCTCTTGCACGTTCAATCGAAAAGATTAGATCCGAATTGTCTCACGAGTACGAAAGAAAAAAGATTGTGGACAATCGTGTAATGCAATTGAGAAAAATTATGTTATTTGATTCTGTCAAAGGTGAAACAAGTGACACTGAGAGCAGCGACAGTGAAGGTGGACCCCTGACAGAGTCAGGGACTGTAGTGATTGCTAAACAAAACCCTTGGCAAAATTGACAGAGTCGAACTATACAGTTAAAAAAATATTTATTTATCCTGGTTTTTTATTATTTTAAGTTAGGAGGACAGAATTATCTGACTAATTCAAATATTATCGGCTGATCATATTTTATTGAATATGCAGAATTGTATGTTTTATTTGCGACAAATTGTACCGATCGTGGATGTGTGCCAAAATGTTTGGCAGCTGCATTCATTGATAGAAAAGTTATTTCTTGGCCTGTTTCTGTATTCATGGCTTTAATAGCTCTCTTTTTAAATACTTTACACCTTCCTGTATTTCCACGTGCAGAATTCTGACTCTATGTAATAACTTGCAGGTTAGATAAATGATTATTTTTGGGATTTCCATCAATGTGATCAATTAAAAATCCATCTTTGATGCCCCATAAAAACATTCGTATACGAATCTATGTGATAAATAATTTTTATTTCCACTGGTATTAAATGCAAAATAACCAAATTTATTAACACTACCGACTGGTTTTTTTATCGACAGTGCCTGATTACACCATCTCGAGACGCTTCATAATTTTTAATGATTGGATGTACCACAAATTCGTTTTGCTCCATTTATATATATAATATTATTTGTTTAAATCATTGTTTTGAAATATGACCAGATAATCTTCTACGGTTTTTATAGGAGATTTACCTGACAATGTCAAAAAGTATTATTTTTTTGGTCATAATATCGTTTTAATTCTCTGTATTTTTTACCGCCGCATTTTACACATAACTGAGTTTTTCCTCTGACCCCAACACCACATTGCACACATGGTTTTGGTCCTAGACTACCATTTTTAACGCTTTGCATATGGTAGCAGCAGAATTCATTCACGCATGCTCTGTTACAAGGAGAAGTATTTCCGATTTTGAGCCAAATACATCGATTCTTTGTTTTAATCATTATATATATACTAAAATTGAATTTAAATATTTGTCTTAATTATAATATGGGGGAATTATCAACAATTGAACCTTCCGCAGTCTCAGCGGGAACTAGATTTGATCTTGACAGACTACCAGAATATAAATTTAGTGCTTCGATGCAAGATCTAGCTTTAACGAATGAGGATATAACCAAACGTATCCGTGAAGCCAAGAAGGAATTTCGTGATGATGGTGCGGCTCATGTGTGGTCAACATTCAGGATCGGAAATATTGTCGATACTATAATGAATGACAAACGAGGAAGAGAGTTTATTAACCACTTTGATGTTCAAAAATATTTTATTTTAATAAAATTTATTGTAAGGACAGACGACGATACTTGGATTATCCGTGACAAGCGTGATCCAGTCCGCATACAGTCGGGAAATAATATTGTTCTCTTAAATAATAAATCCAAACCCGGAATACTGATTGGAATTTACAAACCATATTATGAACGAGATTATCCTGTGACTGCGGTTGTCTATGCAATATATCCGCTGAATAATAAACCTAAAGTTGCGGATCTCAAACCGATGAGACTGTCAGAGTCAAGAATAAACTGTGTAGCTGAACGAGTTACAGAACACTTCACAAACGCGATACGTGGTAATGGTTTAACAGATTTACGACGTAAAAAAATAAATACATGGGCAGAAGCAGTTAAAGATACCGGAGCGTCTATCAAAGATGTTGCTGAGCTGGGAAAGCTATTAAAATTTCCAATAACAGTGAAGACGTTAACGGGAGAGATTTTATATAAATCAAAATATGAATCAAGAGGAGCTACGGTAGATATTATTGATTATAATGCGCATGCATGGACTTTGGCAGTAATAATATTTCCACTAGGTAGAACGGTTAAATTTTATAATGGTCATATATTTGATTTTATCAGAAATATCAGTAAAAGTGATCCTGTATCGGTATGGTTGTTTCAAAGTTCAGAATATGATTATTACGATCAGTTTGTACGGCCTGGTGGAGATATTTATCGTGCAGAATCTCTTCATGTAGAAATGAAAAATCTTGCGCTGAAATATACTTCTGAAGATGTCAAAGTTAGACAATTACTGAATAATTGTTTTACCGTTCCATCAGTTGCTGCTCACTTTGCTCAGTAAAAAAATTTATGGAAACAGACACGATTGGAATTTCTTGAAGATATTCAGAAAAGTTGTATAGAATATGGACACGGTGGATTATGGAATACTAAATACAAGTATAACGACGTTATCTCCGTTGATATGGTAGCATGTTATCCTGGAAGTTTTCTTGGATACGGAGAATGTTCTGAATACTTTAAGAGGTTCGGACATCCATCACATGAGATGACCAGAGTTGCGATAAACGGACCTTTACCAGATTTTGACTTAACCGGATTCGCATATATAGAATCATTCGAGTTTACAGAAAATCTCCATCCGATTACTTATACTTGGTTTGGAAAACATTTTTCAGAAAAATGTTGGGTTCCAATAGTACTATTACGATATATGCTTGATGCTGGAATTTTAACATTATTAAAGATAAATGAGGCAATTATATCGTATCGTCCACAGAAACAAGTTTGGTTACCAGAACCGGATAGCTTTAATATCGATGATGCCAGGAAAGAATTTCCTGATGTTAACGAAGATGACATTGTTAAAATATATAAATGCAGGAAAGAAAACAATGAGAAACTTGCAAAAGATCTTGGTAGAAAGATAATCGGTAAATTTACACAAGGAGGATCATACGACCATAAACGACACTGTACAAGATTAATTATGGACGATGCTGAACTCGATTTTATAATCGCTGATACAACGGAAAAAAACACATTTATAAATCGAAGTAATGCTTATTTATCAGACGGAACCAAACTAGGTACAATTGTGAGCTATATTGATGGTGACTCACCGCAGTTTACTCATTTAAGATCTTCGATGCTAGCCTACGTTTCGATAAATCTACTGTCTGTGATAAACAGATTTCCTCGTTACGCTGTCAGAGTTGCTACGGATTCGTTTTATACACATAAAACAATATACGGATTTGTTAAAACCGCTACTTGGTAATGGTGAATGGGGATCATGGAGAATAAAACAAGAAAATATATTTAATTATTCTGAATCTGCCGACGTTGAAATTAAGGATATATATTACAAAAATAATAATCAAGCATCAAAGTCATCAGCACCATCTGTATATGATCCTGTGGCTAGACATAAGACTGTTTATCTTAACGGATGTGGTGGTTCAGGTAAAACAACTCGTGTGATTAAATTATTCCTGAACAACCATTCAGATATAATTGTTTTGACACCGACACATAAACTCGCCAGAGAAATAAAAGAACGAGGAGTAAAATCATGTACATATCATAGTTTCTTCAGATGGTGCGGAGACACATGGACTCCTGAGCGAATAGGTGAGAAATATATACCTAAATATATTATATGGGACGAGGCAGACACGGTATCGTTAGAAATATTAAAAATATTCCTTGATTGGTTATTGACAAAGAATACTGCTGTAATAATGTGTGGCGATCATGGTCAACCACCACCCTTTATTGGACAGTCACCACATGAATGGCTGAAGAATAATGTAGATTACTACGAAGAAATAAATGATGATCATAGAGCTATTGATGAACCGCTGAAGGAATTTAAAAGGTTAATCAGACTACAGCCAGATAAAATACAATGTGAGATAATGCGTAAAGTAATTCCAGGAACTACTATGAATGATTTTTTGAGTTTATGGAGACCTGCTGATTTGATAGTCGTAAGTAGTAAAATAGTTCGTGATGAACTGCAGGAGAAATTATTTCTGTTACATAAAGAAAAGTTTTCAGATCTACCTGTACCATTATGTTATCGCCCAACAGATACTCGACGACAGAATATTGAAGTTGAAATTCCTGGTGATGGGATACAAAATCTTGTCTTGAATGATATTGTTTTGGTTGCTGTTGATGTTGTTGAGAGCGCATTAAGCATGGATAAGTCGCCGTGGACGTTAGGATACGCTATAACGATTCACTCATCACAAGGATTAACTATTTCTGATACAAATATCTGGATTGTAGATGATCGGATCAAATGGTCAAATTTAGTATATCTCGCAGTATCTCGAGTCAGAAGAATATCTCAACTGCATAGGGTTATTACAGATTACGCGATAACTGAAGAAATCATCAGCGACTTTATCGTCATCAAGAAAAAATTAACGAGCTATAAGCAATGTGACAAAAAAAAAATAAGCGTGACTTTGATATCGATACTGAATTTATTATAACACTAAAACAACTACAGAATAATCATTGTGCAAGCTGTAACTGTAATATATTATTGCAATATTCGAATAATAATCCAAGACAATTTACCGTAGACAGAATTAATAGTGATCTTGGTCATACACGTGATAATGTGATGCTGACCTGTCTTGAATGTAATCGACGTAGAGGTGCTAGCTTACATAAGTGAAGGTGGTGGTAATTGTGTGTCTTTAGGAATTACTTGTAATTGTTCACGTACAAATCCACGTTGAGGAGCCGTCGAATCTAGTCTGTAGATTGCAGGTCTACCTGTGGATCTAACCACGCTAGAAATTGTATGTTTAGTCACACTCCAGATAGGATCAGTTGCTCTGTTTTTACCACCTTCAAGTTCACCAGGTTCATATAAATATCTTACAGTTACATTACCTAATACTGGTTGAGAGGAAGATTCACGTCGGTGTATTGGTATATATTTTTTTGTGATCGCATTAGAAGGTTTCATGGAAGTTGCACGAGTAATTTTGTTATTTAACGCAGCTATCACACTTGGTAACCTTGCAACCCATTCTCGAGATCTTTCCCCGGATTTAAAATCAGTATATATTTCCTTTGCATACTGATATCCAAATTACCGCTCAGCAAGTGTTCGATTAAATCGTTCAACGATTGCCTGATCACGATGAATTTCAGTGTGTCCTCGTCTGATTTTAACGTTATGTTCCTTCATCAACGATAATACTGCACCGAGAAATTCTTTGCCAGGATCAACTTGTAATAATTGTGGCCATCGTAGACCACCACGTTGATAAATTCGCTCAAACGCAGATGCAACTTCAGATGCTGCCTTTGTTGATAGTGGTTCCGCTTCTTTATATCTACTTGCAACATCAACGATAGTCAATACGTATTTGTACGTGAGTGATTGACGTCTGCTAATTTTAATGGTGTCATGTGGTAAAAATAAAATATCTGCTTGATGAACTTCATTAGGGGTGCTGACATCAAAATGTGCGTACTGAATTTTGTTAGGTGGTGGTAGATAAATTTGCCATATTGCCTGTCGTACTAACCATGCTTCAGCAACAGAATGTGAGACTTTTGCTGCTTCAGCAAGTTTACCAATCGCTGCTCTGCCCCTCCAATATCCTCTTGGGCTATAATAAACAGATTCCATTGTAATAGTTGTATAATTAATTACCAGCCCCTAGCATTATTTTACCTTTCATAGCGGTTTTTACTAGAAAACTAGCGAGCTTTTCTCTGAGAGATTTGTTAGGTATAGAATTTAACACATGAATCAATTTCACATCTGCGAGATGCCGTTGTTGTAAATCTTTGCTTTTGTAAGCAACATCATGAACATGACACGCTTGATCAATCTTATTTATTGGATACTCTCCAGGTCTTGGTTGATCTTGATCATCAAGTCGGATATCAAGTCGAGTTCCAGGACCACAACAATTATATCCAGGAAGATGTTTCTCACCGGGTTATTTAGCCCATGGAGTTCCTGGTAATTTTCCTAATGAAGCGGCGATATCTCCACCGTTGACTGACAAGTCAAGAGGAATAAATTTATATTATTTTGTGCCACATTTTACACATTTGCCTGTAATTGCACGTCTTTTATTTTTTGTTGTTATTGTTGTTAATCCAGTGGTGGACGTGGGTGCTCTGCATCGAACACAATATAAACTCATGTTATTTATTATATGGATATAATTGACTTTTCTGCGACACGAAAACAAGAACCAGTAAGGCACCATCCAGCACTACCAAATTCTATTAGAATGATCATAATAGGCCCATCTGGATCTGATAAGACACAATTATTACTTAATCCGATAATGAGATGGCTCAAGTGGGATAAATTATATTTGGTAGCACCATCTGTAGATGATCAACGGTGTTATGAAGTACTTAAAGATTTTAATGAAAATGCAAAATTGCTGAATGAAGACGGCAATGATGTTGTTGATTTTATTACCGATATTGATGAAGCGCCATCTGTAGATGACCTAGATGGATTTATTAATAACCTCGTAGTATATGACGATATTATGTTAGATAAACAATCAAATCCAGCTCGGATATTTTCCAGAGGCAGACATAAAAATACTGACGTGATTTATGTTGCTCAGCGATATATACAAATACCTAAAGTGATCAGAGGCAACTGTAATATTTTAGTCGTGTTTAATGGAGTAGATAATTATACCTTACAAAATATTTATCATACCTGGTGTTCAGGGGATATGGACATGATTAAGTTTAATAACTTCTTTTCAAAAGCACAAGCTGTTCCGTTCGGATTTATAACAATAAATTTACATGACCCAAGATCTAGATATCGTATAGGTCTGGATAAAATCTTTGGTTAATTACAGCAGCAGAGGAGGTGAACGACCAATATTGAGTGACCCGGCGAGTAAACGAAACACACCCAAAGAGTTGGAGATAAAGTAACGAGATAAGCTAACCCAATTAGAGAAACTCTCGGTCAGTTAGAGGCTTTAGTTTAGCGTTATCGACATTATTTTCAGCCTTCGTAGGAACCTTATTTTTTAGACAAATGACGATTCAGACAAATGGTCTGTTCACCTCCTCTGCTGCTAGTTGTACTTTGGTTGAACATGATAAGTTTCTTGTTCCTCTACTGTCAATCTCATATATTTCAAAATTTCTGTCATTATACTATAGGGATTTCCTATCTCTAATTGAAAAATTAAAAAAAAATCAATTAAATATAAAAATACTATAAATAATGTTAAAATTGCGTGATATTGCTAAAAAGAGCCTAATAAAATCAGAAAAAAATTGCTAGTGCATTTTCTGGCTATGATAACAGTCACAAATTTGATAATCAAAATGTTTTAGCAAATTTTAACTCCACAAATTTATTTCATCTTTTGCAACCTGTTATATCAAAAGAACTTGCAGCTCACAAAAGTATCAAACTGATAGTTCAGTATCATATGATTTTATTAAAGTTAGATGCAATCGAAAAAGATATACTTGATATAATTTTTGAAAATACAAGTTTCGACAGCGAAATTTTAGAACCATATCTAACAGCTAAATCACGAAAAATATTAACTGGAACAAATATTGCTACAGTCGCTGATGAAACACACCAAGAAATAAATAAAAAATTGGAGGAAATTACTTCATCAGGGTCGGGTTGGAAATTTAAGATGATAAAGAAAGTATAAATTCACACAGCAAGATATAACGTACTTCGCGGTAGTTCTTTCGTTGATCTCCCTCAAAAAATTGAAAACAAAAAATGCTGTATAAATGTCAGAAACAATGATGACCAATGTTTTCGCTGGTCAATTTTATGTGCAAAACATCCTCAAAATGACCAGTAGCAGAAAATCATATACCAAAGTTTGAAAAACAAAACAATATTTCAGTAAATGTTTTCGGACTAGATGAAAAAGAAAATGTTTACTCGAGATATATTTCAGCGACTGCTACACAAAAGACAATAAATTTCTTATTTTATAAAGGACATTATTGCTGGATAAAAAAATTTAATGGACTAGTTGGCAGACAGTATAATAAAAATAAAAACAAGAAATATTTCTGTTATAGATGTCTACAAGGTTTTTCTAAAGATGGAACACTGCAAGAGCATCTCAAATACTGTGTCAACGTTCAAAGAATAACTATGCCAAGCGAAAAAAAAAAAAGTGTTACAATTTAAAAATTATGATCATGAACTAAATATCCCGTTTGTTATTTATGCTGATTTTGAGTGTCTACTTGTTCCTGTT
>JAECUM010025009.1:0-61528 GCA_016617855.1 Megalonaias nervosa | reverse complement strand
TCAGTGCACTCTGATTCCAGATTTTCTTCACGAAATATGTGGCCTGTGCCAATTGTACTGTTTTAACAAGAAATATGTGGCCTGTGCCAATTGTACAGTTTTAACACCAGATAGTTGGCTTGTAGCAACATTAAATTCAGTGTAAGACTCTGTCTGATACAGGAAAAAAAAACAAACAAACTAGAATTAGGTAGATGACATGATGCTGAAATCACCAGGACTCTAATCTATACAGCCAAGGGTATGGCCTGATCCAGGGGCAAATTTGTCATTACTGTAATGAGAACAAGTCAAGTTCCCAACCAGAGGGTACACCCAAGGGTATGTGCTGTACATGTGTCAAATTTTGTTTCCTTTTTCCCTTCAAACCTATATATAGTTATAGGCTGGGGATCTCAACAGGTTTCAAGAGATGACCCGAGAGCAGGTCTTCTTCGTCAGGATCTGTAATGGAAATTGATCTAATTTTTCTCGTGTCCTTTAACCAGTATATAACTATAGCACAACTCATATGGCTCATGTACGCGATCTGAGTTACCTTTTGCAGCTATAGGTATCATTTTAGCGAACTTGATTACACATACCTTTAAATGGTGTTTATTCACTTTATTTCGCGCCTTGGTAATCAAAATTCCATTGAAGATTATTGTATAAATACTTCGAAAAATCCATAATGAAAATTCAACGAGAACGTACGTCGATATTTTTAGACACAGTCACCTAAGATCCTACTTAAACCGGTTTTTGTCGCGCGCTATGATGTAAGAGGCAAAGCGCCTGCTGTTGGGAAAACGGTATACTACAAACATTAACAGAGACGCGACAATGTTGTCATTTATTAACAAAGCCTGTGAACACATTGGCAGTAAAAAAGCAGCTCACAAATCTAATAAGTTTGAGGCAATTATGTAACTTCATATATATTGTACAGGAAGCCTCTCTCGGCTACACTACCCTGTCTCGCCATCTCGGGTTCTTTAGGATAGGTCTTGTATTTGGAACGATACTCCGCTGAATCTGTCTGAGGACTTGCGCTCCAAAATGTTTTGACAGATCTCTACCTCAGCGGGATACCGTCTTATTTCTGGCTACTTGTCGCCGACTGTGTCACAGTCACCTACTGGACTTCCTCTTGGTCGCAGAGTCGCCGACTGGGTCGCAGACTTGTCGCAGGCTTGCAGAGTCGCCGACAGGCCTTTGTCTGGTCGCCGACTGTGTCGCAGAGTCGCGTCTTTATCCGATCGAGATCGACAGAGAGAGAGAGACGACAGCGCTAAATGATGAAAGAAGAGTTATCCTCAATCAAAACGTGTATTGTCGCAAGACCTCTGCGTTCCTTGGATGAGCCTTGTAGCGCCGGTCTTTTGGTCGACGAGAGACCTTGTCCCTACTCTTTTCGATTCCCTGGCCAGGCTCTCTCCTGTCCAACGAAATGCGACCAAACGTGTTTGCTCTGGCAGGGTGGTTATACTGCTACACTTGCAGGAGACGTCTTCACACTATACAGCTTCCTAACACAACACCATAGCAGCCACAGTTGGGACGTACATATATATATATATATATATATATATATATATATATATATATATATATATATATATATATATATACAGTTATGGTAGGTGTTACGTGAAAAGGGCTCGTACTCAGTAACAAAGAAAAGAGTGAAAGCCAACAAGCTTTGTATATTTTAACAAAATAATTTATTTCCCTAGAAAACAATCTAAAAATTGGTAAATAGGACTTACAGTTTGTGAATATAATCCAAAATTTGATCCAAAGAATGAAAAACACAAGTCCTATCACTAAATAGTTTTATTAGAATCCAAGTTCGAATCTCGACGACACACAAATATGGAAGGCGATGACATCAGATGTGGTCCAATGTACGAATATCAACAATTCCTCAATTGAATCACAGTTTTTGTTTTCGAATAATTCCAGAATAAATGTCCACTGAATATGTTTCAGAATTTTTTTTTAATAAAAAGTCAACTTGTTGAGTTTCCAGGAGAATAAATTATTAAATCCAAAAAGCAGATGAAAATCAAACAGTCTGGCAACAAATAAAAAAAACACCTTGTTCCTTCAAGATGTTAAAACGACTCTCCCAGAAAAATATTAAGAATGCGTATTTAAACCCCCGAAACATCATTTCAAGTCTCGCGAGATGGGTCATGTGGTCTCTTACTACAAGATATCTATCACGTACGCCAGAGTAGCCCCAATTAAGAACCAATAAAAAAACATTGTTTACACATAGTGATCACGCAATCACGCAATCAAAGTATGGCCTTAATACTGACCAATCATTTTAACTGCCTGTTTACAACTTCCCAACCCAAGACGAACTAGGTTAACTAAAAATAATTCTCATGTAACACTTTTACGTCTTAGATAAACAACATTTACTGGAAGAAAATATCGAATTACTGAAAAAGAATTTTGAATCCCATGAAAATATTCATTACAATAAATTGTAATGAAACAAAAATAAAATAAAACGAAGCTCAAAACTAACACACAAACAATTTAATTACATATACGTAACACTTCCCCCATAAAGAAAAAAGGAAAGATGTATATAATAAAGCTTTCTTTTAACCATATGGAAATTATACATGAGGTAAACAAAATTACATAAGAAAATTCTTATGAATTATATAAAGTTTATATGAAATAATATTTCTATACACTGGAACATGCATCTGCAATCAAATTGTCTTTTCCTTTAATGTGCCTGATGTTGAGATTATACTCTTGCAAAAAAACTCCACCTTAATAATCTTTGATTTTTATTTTTTATCTTGTCGATGAAAGTAAGGGGGTTGTGATCACTATACACAACATCCGGAGAAGGAGCAGAGCATATGTAAACTTCTAAATGTTGTAATGCCAATATTAAATCTAAACATTCCTTCTCAATTGTTGAGTAATTTCTTTGGTGCTTATTTAATTGATTAGAGAAATAGCACACTGGGTGATCAACACCATTGCTGTCTTCTTGAATCAATACTGCTCCAACCCCAACATCACTTGCATCCACAGACAATTTAAAAGACTGACTGAAATTTGGAGCTGTTAGAACCGGCGCACTTTTGAGTATGGCTTTTAACCTATCGAAAGCTTTCTGACATTTTTCGGTCCAGAGAAACTTGTTTCTCTTACTTAACAAATTTGTCAGAGGTTCAGCAATATTGGAAAAATTGGAACAAAACTTTCGATAGTATCCGGCCATACCCAAAAATCGCATTAATTGCTTTTTATTGACAGGCACAGGAAAATCAGAGATAGCCTTCACCTTAGCATCAATAAGTTTAACTTGACCATGTCCCACAATATGTCCTAGAAATGTTACACAAGCACGGCAGAACTCACTTTTAGATAAATTGATTGTCAAATTAGCATCAGTGAGTCTTTCAAAGAATTTCCGAATCTTGGCTAGATGTCCTTTCCAGGTGTCGTTGTAGATATGACATCATCAATATAAGCATCACAATTATCTAGACCGGAAGTAATCATATTCATCAAGCGTTGAAACGTACTTGGAGAACCCTTCATCCCAAACGGCATTACTTTATATTCATAGAGTCCATCTGGAGTCACAAACGCCGAAATATCTTTCGCTCTTTCCGTAAGTGGAATTTGCCAAAATCCTTTCAGAAGGTCAAATTTGGTGACGTACTTTGCATTTCCAATTTTATCAATACAATCATCGATCCTTGGTAATGGAAATGAATCTGTTTTTGTCACGCTGTTCATCTTCCTATAATCAGAGCACATACGGAAAGTTTTATCCGGTTTCGGAACAAGTATGCATGGTGAACTCCAATCACTTTTACTGGGCTCTATGAAATCGTTCTCCAACAAATACTGAATTTCCTTTTTCAAGTATTCCTGTTTGAGAGGGTTCATCCTGTATGGGTGTTGTTTCACAGGTTTTGAATCTACCATTAAAAAAAAAAAAAAAATTTAGTTTGTCCTCGTAGGAATATCCGGAAACAAGTGCTCATATTCGAATAATAACTGTTTAAGTTCATTTCTTTCTTGTTGTTGCAAATGGAAACGTTTCTGCTCTAGATCGTTCATAATTTCTGAATTCCGAAGAATTGTTGCTCCAAGTTCAACGGTGTCCAATTGAATTTCTTCACTTAAATCCTCAGTTTGTGGGACAGATACAACTAAATTAATTGTATAATTTACTTGGCTATCTCTTTCAATCTACTAGTACTCCATTAATTTATTTAGACCAGAGTACTATTATTATAATTTAACTCATTCATTTTCTTCTTTACTTTGTAAGGGCCGTAAAATCTAAATTGAAGAAAATTTTGAAGAATGAGCAAGAGAGAACAAACTCTATTACAGGACTCAAATGTTCTCTCAAGTAAAGTTTTGTGAAACCATAGTTTCACTATTGACTTGAATTGCGAAGTGCCAAATTCAAGCATAACAAGGTGAAAAATTCCAGACATGAAATTTGACCTTTGACCTAATTGAGCAAATTTGGGAAGGCCAAATTGAGTAAAAAAAACTTTATCAAAGTTTTTACTATAATATTCCTCAAAGGAATTGCCTCTGGGAATTTTGTTGACGCACACATAATGGTCAAGAAATATTGGTTGCCTGACTTGGCCTTAGGTAAGGGACCAACACAATGTACCATAATTCTGATAAATGGTTCGTCAAATGCAGGAATTGGTTGCAGATGAGCCTTAGGTATTTTCTGATTGGGTTTTCCTACCATTTGACAAGTATGACAAGATCTACAAAATTTACAAACATCACTTTTTGATTTTTGGCCAATAAAAGTGAGTCAAGATCTTGTTATAAGTTTTATTTATCCCTAAATGACCAGACAGAGGAGTTTCATGGGCCAAACTAAGTATTTCCTGTCTGTAAGAGTTTGGAACTACAATCTGATAGTTCACTGACCACTCGTCATTAGCAGGTACCTCGGGAGGTCTCCATTTTCTCATAAGAATTCCATTTTTAATGAAATAATAGACAGGTGCTTCAGTGGCTTCAGTTTCACTAATGGCCCTCTGAAACAAACAGGAGATCTCAGGATCTTTTTCCTGTTCGACGACAAGTGATTGTCGTTTATCACCCTGATTAGATAAAAGAAAATGAGTACTTAAAAGAGGATCACTGTGATCAATACCTTTGGATTGATCCAAATTAGAAATGAAAGTGACCTCATCAAAAGCCTGACCAATACATGTGCCAGATAAAGGAATATTTTCCTTATCTAAATCATTCTCAAGAGCTTTCTTTGACATAGCTCTGGTAACTGCACAAAAAAGGCTTGTCAGTTACAAGTGGATTAACCACAACCTTGTCTCCAGCTAGGTCGTTGCCTAGCAACAAATGAATGCCCTCAACGGGTAAGTTAGACACTATACCTACTGTCACAGGTCCTGAAACTAAGTCTGATGACAAATTTACAGAATGGAGAGGAACATTAACAAAGCCGCCCTCTACTCCCTGAATGAGAACACTCTCATTAGAACAGGACTTCTCAGAAGAAGGCAAAATGCCTGACACTAAAAGACTCTGAGAAGCTCCTGTATCCCTTAAAATTTTAATAGGGATAGGATTGGCCGAATCACCCAAGAGTGATATAGAACCCTTCGACATGAATGGTTCATAATTCTCCATAATAAAATCAGACTGGGGTTTATTACACCCAACAAATGTATTGCTTTCAATACATGACCGTGAGCTTGACCTCTTAGAAATAAGAGCATTTGGAATAGGTCTATCTTGATTCTGATGCCTATATTTCAACTTGAAGCAATCAGAAATGACGTGTCCTTTTTTCTTGCAATAGGTACACGTAGGCAGAGACAAGGATTTTGAATCAAGTTTATCAGAAGCTTGATTTTTAGAAGTTGTGCCAGACTGAATTTTAGGAGGAGTCGTATTAGGCTGAAATACCTTTCTACCAGTAGACTGCTGAGTGAATGATTTGCCTACAACAGGAACTTTATGAGTTAAAGAATACTCATCGGCAGCAAGAGCAGCATTTTCCAAGGTTTCAGTCTTATGCTCTTCAAGATGATTCTTAATGTCATTAGGAACAGTTTTTGAACTCTTCAAGTAACACAAGTTATTCAAGACTTTCTTAATCATGTTCACCTTTCTTGGCTAAGCACCATCTCTCAAATAACTCTTCTTTTTCTCTAGCAAATTCAACATAAGTCTGTCCAGATTCTTTCTTATAGTTTTTGAATTTTTGCCGATAAGCCTCAGGGACTAACGCATAACCCCTTAAGATGCACTCCTTAACCAAATCATAATCATGACTCTGTTGTACTGACATTGAATGGTAAATATCACTAGCTTTACCAACCAGTACACATTGTAGTAGTTGAGTCCAATACTCCCTTGGCCATTTCAAATTTTCCGCAACTTTTTCAAGACGAGGAAAATATTTGTCTACTTCTTTTTCTCTAAAAGGGGGAACTACCCTAGTATTTTTTGTAATGTCAAAACTTGAATCTGTATGTGAAGTGGAATCGTGCTTGTCACTTGCTAGCTCAAATGTTTTCATTCTAAGTTGAAATTCCCTTTAATCCTTCTCTCTTTGTAATTGTAACTGTTTATCTTTCTCCCTCTCCTGTCTCTCTCTCCTTTTTCTCAAATTGTAATTGTTTATCTTTCTCCCTCTCCTGTCTCTCTCTCCTCTTTCTAAAATTGTAATTGCAATTGCTTCTCTTCAGATTGCAACTGCATTTGTTCTTTCTCTTTCTGAAGCTCGAGCTTCCTTAACTCAACTTCCATTTAGCATTTCATTTTTAATTCTATTACTTTTATGTCAGAGTCCGATACCGACTTACTGACCGTAGCCAAAATACTTTTATCAAAAATATTTTCCCCCACCAAATATTGGATCAAAATATTTTTAATTTCTTGTTTCGTCAAGGAAGATTTTGCATCAGAAAGATCGTACTTTCTGGCAAGTTCAAGCAACTCATCTTTTTTCTTACTATCCAACAGCTCCAGAGTTGGATTAGAAAGAAAAGTTTCCACTTTTGATGACATTGTGAATAAAAGCCTGTTGTTTTCACTTAATATTTCAAATAAAAATGTTAAATACTACTTGGGATTTAAAGACTAGGGGAATTTAAATTTCAGAAAACAATTTTCTGAAATATTTAACCAATATTCTTATATCCAAGGACGAGCGACCCAATTTTCTTTGTTACGTGACAAGGGCTCGTATTCAGTAACAAAGAAAAGAGTGAAAGCCAACAAGCTTTGTATATTTTAACAAAATAATTTATTTCCCTAGAAAACAATGTAAAAATTGGTAAATAGGACTTACGGTTTGTGAATATAATCCAAAATTTAATCCTAAGAATGAAAAATACAAGTCCTATCACTAAATAGTTCTATTAGAATCCAGGTTCGAATCTCGACGACACACAAATATGGAAGGCGATGACATCAGATGTGGTCCAATGTACGAATATCAACAATTCCTCAATTGAATCACAGTTTTTGTTTTCGAATAATTCCAGAATAAATGTCCACTGAATATGTTTCAGAATTTTTTTTTTATAAAAAGTCAACTTGTTGAGTTTCTAGGAGAATAAATTATTAAATCCAAAAAGCAGATGAGAATCAAACAGTCTGGCAACAAATAAAAAAAAAACACCTTGTTCCTTCAAGATGTTAAAACGACTCTCCCAGAAAAATATTAAGAATGCGTATTTAAACCCCCGAAACATCATTTCAAGTCTCGCGAGATGGGTCATGTGGTCTCTTACTACAAGATATCTATCACGTACGCCAGAGTAGCCCCAATTAAGAACCAATAAAAAAACATTGTTTACACATAGTGATCACGCAATCACGCAATCAAAGTATGGCCTTAATACTGACCAATCATTTTAACTGCCTGTTTACAACTTCCCAACCCAAGACGAACTAGGTTAACTAAAAATAATTCTCATGTAACACTTTTACGTCTTAGATAAACAACATTTACTGAAAGAAAATATCGAATTACTGAAAAAGAATTTTGAATCCCATGAAAATATTCATTACAATAAATTGTAATGAAACAAAAATAAAATAAAACGAAGCTCAAAACTAACACACAAACAATTTAATTACATATACGTAACACTTCCCCCATAAAGAAAAAAGGAAAGATGTATATAATAAAGCTTTCTTTTAACCATATGGAAATTATACATGAGGTAAACAAAATTACATAAGAAAATTCTTATGAATTATATAAAGTTTATATGAAATAATATTTCTATACACTGGAACATGCATCTGCAATCAAATTGTCTTTTCCTTTAATGTGCCTGATGTTGAGATTATACTCTTGCAAAAAAACTCCACCTTAATAATCTTTGATTTTTATTTTTTATCTTGTCGATGAAAGTAAGGGGGTTGTGATCACTATACACAACAACCGGAGAAGGAGCAGAGCATATGTAAACTTCTAAATGTTGTAATGCCAATATTAAATCTAAACATTCCTTCTCAATTGTTGAGTAATTTCTTTGGTGCTTATTTAATTTCTTAGAGAAATAGCACACTGGGTGATCAACACCATTGCTGTCTTCTTGAATCAATACTGCTCCAACCCCAACATCACTTGCATCCACAGACAATTTAAAAGACTGACTGAAATTTGGAGCTGTTAGAACCGGCGCACTTTTGAGTATGGCTTTTAACCTATCGAAAGCTTTCTGACATTTTTCGGTCCAGAGAAACTTGTTTCTCTTACTTAACAAATTTGTCAGAGGTTCAGCAATATTGGAAAAATTGGAACAAAACTTTCGATAGTATCCGGCCATACCCAAAAATCGCATTAATTGCTTTTTATTGACAGGCACAGGAAAATCAGAGATAGCCTTCACCTTAGCATCAATAAGTTTAACTTGACCATGTCCCACAATATGTCCTAGAAATGTTACACAAGCACGGCAGAACTCACTTTTAGATAAATTGATTGTCAAATTAGCATCAGTGAGTCTTTCAAAGAATTTCCGAATCTTGGCTAGATGTCCTTTCCAGGTGTCGTTGTAGATTATGACATCATCAATATAAGCATCACAATTATCTAGACCGGAAGTAATCATATTCATCAAGCGTTGAAACGTACTTGGAGAACCCTTCATCCCAAACGGCATTACTTTATATTCATAGAGTCCATCTGGAGTCACAAACGCCGAAATATCTTTCGCTCTTTCCGTAAGTGGAATTTGCCAAAATCCTTTCAGAAGGTCAAATTTGGTGACGTACTTTGCATTTCCAATTTTATCAATACAATCATCGATCCTTGGTAATGGAAATGAATCTGTTTTTGTCACGCTGTTCATCTTCCTATAATCAGAGCACATACGGAAAGTTTTATCCGGTTTCGGAACAAGTATGCATGGTGAACTCCAATCACTTTTACTGGGCTCTATGAAATCGTTCTCCAACAAATACTGAATTTCCTTTTTCAAGTATTCCTGTTTGAGAGGGTTCATCCTGTATGGGTGTTGTTTCACAGGTTTTGAATCTACCATTTCAACGTCATGAAAAATTTAGTTTGTCCTCGTAGGAATATCCGGAAACAAGTGCTCATATTCGAATAATAACTGTTTAAGTTCATTTCTTTCTTGTTGTTGCAAATGGAAACGTTTCTGCTCTAGATCGTTCATAATTTCTGAATTCCGAAGAATTGTTGCTCCAAGTTCAACGGTGTCCAATTGAATTTCTTCACTTAAATCCTCAGTTTGTGGGACAGATACAACTAAATTAATTGTATAATTTACTTGGCTATCTCTTTCAATCTACTAGTACTCCATTAATTTATTTAGACCAGAGTACTATTATTATAATTTAACTCATTCATTTTCTTCTTTACTTTGTAAGGGCCGTAAAATCTAAATTGAAGAAAATTTTGAAGAATGAGCAAGAGAGAACAAACTCTATTACAGGACTCAAATGTTCTCTCAAGTAAAGTTTTGTGAAACCATAGTTTCACTATTGACTTGAATTGCGGAGTGCCAAATTCAAGCATAACAAGGTGAAAAATTCCAGACATGAAATTTGACCTTTGACCTAATTGAGCAAATTTGGGAAGGCCAAATTGAGTAAAAAAACTTTATCAAAGTTTTTACTATAATATTCCTCAAAGGAATTGCCTCTGGGAATTTTGTTGACGCACACATAATGGTCAAGAAATATTGGTTGACTGACTTGGCCTTAGGTAAGGGACCAACACAATGTACCATAATTCTGATAAATGGTTCGTCAAATGCAGGAATTGGTTGCAGATGAGCCTTAGGTATTTTCTGATTGGGTTTTCCTACCATTTGACAAGTATGACAAGATCTACAAAATTTACAAACATCACTTTTTGATTTTTGGCCAATAAAAGTGAGTCAAGATCTTGTTATAAGTTTTATTTATCCCTAAATGACCAGACAGAGGAGTTTCATGGGCCAAACTAAGTATTTCCTGTCTGTAAGAGTTTGGAACTACAATCTGATAGTTCACTGACCACTCGTCATTAGCAGGTACCTCGGGAGGTCTCCATTTTCTCATAAGAATTCCATTTTTAATGAAATAATAGACAGGTGCTTCAGTGGCTTCAGTTTCACTAATGGCCCTCTGAAACAAACAGGAGATCTCAGGATCTTTTTCCTGTTCGACGACAAGTGATTGTCGTTTATCACCCTGATTAGATAAAAGAAAATGAGTACTTAAAAGAGGATCACTGTGATCAATACCTTTGGATTGATCCAAATTAGAAATGAAAGTGACCTCATCAAAAGCCTGACCAATACATGTGCCAGATAAAGGAATATTTTCCTTATCTAAATCATTCTCAAGAGCTTTCTTTGACATAGCTCTGGTAACTGCACAAAAAAGGCTTGTCAGTTACAAGTGGATTAACCACAACCTTGTCTCCAGCTAGGTCGTTGCCTAGCAACAAATGAATGCCCTCAACGGGTAAGTTAGACACTATACCTACTGTCACAGGTCCTGAAACTAAGTCTGATGACAAATTTACAGAATGGAGAGGAACATTAACAAAGCCGCACTCTACTCCCTGAATGAGAACACTCTCATTAGAACAGGACTTCTCAGAAGAAGGCAAAATGCCTGACACTAAAAGACTCTGAGAAGCTCCTGTATCCCTTAAAATTTTAATAGGGATAGGATTGGCCGAATCACCCAAGAGTGATATAGAACCCTTCGACATGAATGGTTCATAATTCTCCATAATAAAATCAGACTGGGGTTTATTACACCCAACAAATGTATTGCTTTCAATACATGACCGTGAGCTTGACCTCTTAGAAATAAGAGCATTTGGAATAGGTCTATCTTGATTCTGATGCCTATATTTCAACTTGAAGCAATCAGAAATGACGTGTCCTTTTTCTTGCAATAGGTACACGTAGGCAGAGACAAGGATTTTGAATCAAGTTTATCAGAAGCTTGATTTTTAGAAGTTGTGCCAGACTGAATTTTAGGAGGAGTCGTATTAGGCTGAAATACCTTTCTACCAGTAGACTGCTGAGTGAATGATTTGCCTACAACAGGAACTTTATGAGTTAAAGAATACTCATCGGCAGCAAGAGCAGCATTTTCCAAGGTTTCAGTCTTATGCTCTTCAAGATGATTCTTAATGTCATTAGGAACAGTTTTTGAACTCTTCAAGTAACACAAGTTATTCAAGACTTTCTTAATCATGTTCACCTTTCTTGGCTAAGCACCATCTCTCAAATAACTCTTCTTTTTCTCTAGCAAATTCAACATAAGTCTGTCCAGATTCTTTCTTATAGTTTTTGAATTTTTGCCGATAAGCCTCAGGGACTAACGCATAACCCCTTAAGATGCACTCCTTAACCAAATCATAATCATGACTCTGTTGTACTGACATTGAATGGTAAATATCACTAGCTTTACCAACCAGTACACATTGTAGTAGTTGAGTCCAATACTCCCTTGGCCATTTCAAATTTTCCGCAACTTTTTCAAGACGAGGAAAATATTTGTCTACTTCTTTTTCTCTAAAAGGGGGAACTACCCTAGTATTTTTTGTAATGTCAAAACATGAATCTGTATGTGAAGTGGAATCGTGCTTGTCACTTGCTAGCTCAAATGTTTTCATTCTAAGTTGAAATTCCCTTTAATCCTTCTCTCTTTGTAATTGTAACTGTTTATCTTTCTCCCTCTCCTGTCTCTCTCTCCTTTTTCTCAAATTGTAATTGTTTATCTTTCTCCCTCTCCTGTCTCTCTCTCCTCTTTCTAAAATTGTAATTGCAATTGCTTCTCTTCAGATTGCAACTGCATTTGTTCTTTCTCTTTCTGAAGCTCGAGCTTCCTTAACTCAACTTCCATTTAGCATTTCATTTTTAATTCTATTACTTTTATGTCAGAGTCCGATACCGACTTACTGACCGTAGCCAAAATACTTTTATCAAAAATATTTTCCCCCACCAAATATTGGATCAAAATATTTTTAATTTCTTGTTTCGTCAAGGAAGATTTTGCATCAGAAAGATCGTACTTTCTGGCAAGTTCAAGCAACTCATCTTTTTTCTTACTATCCAACAGCTCCAGAGTTGGATTAGAAAGAAAAGTTTCCACTTTTGATGACATTGTGAATAAAAGCCTGTTGTTTTCACTTAATATTTCAAATAAAAATGTTAAATACTACTTGGGATTTAAAGACTAGGGGAATTTAAATTTCAGAAAACAATTTTCTGAAATATTTAACCAATATTCTTATATCCAAGGACGAGCGACCCAATTTTCTTTGTTACGTGACAAGGGCTCGTATTCAGTAACAAAGAAAAGAGTGAAAGCCAACAAGCTTTGTATATTTTAACAAAATAATTTATTTCCCTAGAAAACAATGTAAAAATTGGTAAATAGGACTTACGGTTTGTGAATATAATCCAAAATTTAATCCTAAGAATGAAAAATACAAGTCCTATCACTAAATAGTTCTATTAGAATCCAGGTTCGAATCTCGACGACACACAAATATGGAAGGCGATGACATCAGATGTGGTCCAATGTACGAATATCAACAATTCCTCAATTGAATCACAGTTTTTGTTTTCGAATAATTCCAGAATAAATGTCCACTGAATATGTTTCAGAATTTTTTTTTTATAAAAAGTCAACTTGTTGAGTTTCCAGGAGAATAAATTATTAAATCCAAAAAGCAGATGAAAATCAAACAGTCTGGCAACAAATAAAAAAAACACCTTGTTCCTTCAAGATGTTAAAACGACTCTCCCAGAAAAATATTAAGAATGCGTATTTAAACCCCCGAAACATCATTTCAAGTCTCGCGAGATGGGTCATGTGGTCTCTTACTACAAGATATCTATCACGTACGCCAGAGTAGCCCCAATTAAGAACCAATAAAAAAAACATTGTTTACACATAGTGATCACGCAATCACGCAATCAAAGTATGGCCTTAATACTGACCAATCATTTTAACTGCCTGTTTACAACTTCCCAACCCAAGACGAACTAGGTTAACTAAAAATAATTCTCATGTAACACTTTTACGTCTTAGATAAACAACATTTACTGAAAGAAAATATCGAATTACTGAAAAAGAATTTTGAATCCCATGAAAATATTCATTACAATAAATTGTAATGAAACAAAAATAAAATAAAACGAAGCTCAAAACTAACACACAAACAATTTAATTACATATACGTAACACTTCCCCCATAAAGAAAAAAGGAAAGATGTATATAATAAAGCTTTCTTTTAACCATATGGAAATTATACATGAGGTAAACAAAATTACATAAGAAAATTCTTATGAATTATATAAAGTTTATATGAAATAATATTTCTATACACTGGAACATGCATCTGCAATCAAATTGTCTTTTCCTTTAATGTGCCTGATGTTGAGATTATACTCTTGCAAAAAAACTCCACCTTAATAATCTTTGATTTTTATTTTTTATCTTGTCGATGAAAGTAAGGGGGTTGTGATCACTATACACAACAACCGGAGAAGGAGCAGAGCATATGTAAACTTCTAAATGTTGTAATGCCAATATTAAATCTAAACATTCCTTCTCAATTGTTGAGTAATTTCTTTGGTGCTTATTTAATTGATTAGAGAAATAGCACACTGGGTGATCAACACCATTGCTGTCTTCTTGAATCAATACTGCTCCAACCCCAACATCACTTGCATCCACAGACAATTTAAAAGACTGACTGAAATTTGGAGCTGTTAGAACCGGCGCACTTTTGAGTATGGCTTTTAACCTATCGAAAGCTTTCTGACATTTTTCGGTCCAGAGAAACTTGTTTCTCTTACTTAACAAATTTGTCAGAGGTTCAGCAATATTGGAAAAATTGGAACAAAACTTTCGATAGTATCCGGCCATACCCAAAAATCGCATTAATTGCTTTTTATTGACAGGCACAGGAAAATCAGAGATAGCCTTCACCTTAGCATCAATAAGTTTAACTTGACCATGTCCCACAATATGTCCTAGAAATGTTACACAAGCACGGCAGAACTCACTTTTAGATAAATTGATTGTCAAATTAGCATCAGTGAGTCTTTCAAAGAATTTCCGAATCTTGGCTAGATGTCCTTTCCAGGTGTCGTTGTAGATTATGACATCATCAATATAAGCATCACAATTATCTAGACCGGAAGTAATCATATTCATCAAGCGTTGAAACGTACTTGGAGAACCCTTCATCCCAAACGGCATTACTTTATATTCATAGAGTCCATCTGGAGTCACAAACGCCGAAATATCTTTCGCTCTTTCCGTAAGTGGAATTTGCCAAAATCCTTTCAGAAGGTCAAATTTGGTGACGTACTTTGCATTTCCAATTTTATCAATACAATCATCGATCCTTGGTAATGGAAATGAATCTGTTTTTGTCACGCTGTTCATCTTCCTATAATCAGAGCACATACGGAAAGTTTTATCCGGTTTCGGAACAAGTATGCATGGTGAACTCCAATCACTTTTACTGGGCTCTATGAAATCGTTCTCCAACAAATACTGAATTTCCTTTTTCAAGTATTCCTGTTTGAGAGGGTTCATCCTGTATGGGTGTTGTTTCACAGGTTTTGAATCTACCATTTCAACGTCATGAAAAATTTAGTTTGTCCTCGTAGGAATATCCGGAAACAAGTGCTCATATTCGAATAATAACTGTTTAAGTTCATTTCTTTCTTGTTGTTGCAAATGGAAACGTTTCTGCTCTAGATCGTTCATAATTTCTGAATTCCGAAGAATTGTTGCTCCAAGTTCAACGGTGTCCAATTGAATTTCTTCACTTAAATCCTCAGTTTGTGGGACAGATACAACTAAATTAATTGTATAATTTACTTGGCTATCTCTTTCAATCTACTAGTACTCCATTAATTTATTTAGACCAGAGTACTATTATTATAATTTAACTCATTCATTTTCTTCTTTACTTTGTAAGGGCCGTAAAATCTAAATTGAAGAAAATTTTGAAGAATGAGCAAGAGAGAACAAACTCTATTACAGGACTCAAATGTTCTCTCAAGTAAAGTTTTGTGAAACCATAGTTTCACTATTGACTTGAATTGCGGAGTGCCAAATTCAAGCATAACAAGGTGAAAAATTCCAGACATGAAATTTGACCTTTGACCTAATTGAGCAAATTTGGGAAGGCCAAATTCAGTAAAAAAACTTTATCAAAGTTTTTACTATAATATTCCTCAAAGGAATTGCCTCTGGGAATTTTGTTGACGCACACATAATGGTCAAGAAATATTGGTTGACTGACTTGGCCTTAGGTAAGGGACCAACACAATGTACCATAATTCTGATAAATGGTTCGTCAAATGCAGGAATTGGTTGCAGATGAGCCTTAGGTATTTTCTGATTGGGTTTTCCTACCATTTGACAAGTATGACAAGATCTACAAAATTTACAAACATCACTTTTTGATTTTTGGCCAATAAAAGTGAGTCAAGATCTTGTTATAAGTTTTATTTATCCCTAAATGACCAGACAGAGGAGTTTCATGGGCCAAACTAAGTATTTCCTGTCTGTAAGAGTTTGGAACTACAATCTGATAGTTCACTGACCACTCGTCATTAGCAGGTACCTCGGGAGGTCTCCATTTTCTCATAAGAATTCCATTTTTAATGAAATAATAGACAGGTGCTTCAGTGGCTTCAGTTTCACTAATGGCCCTCTGAAACAAACAGGAGATCTCAGGATCTTTTTCCTGTTCGACGACAAGTGATTGTCGTTTATCACCCTGATTAGATAAAAGAAAATGAGTACTTAAAAGAGGATCACTGTGATCAATACCTTTGGATTGATCCAAATTAGAAATGAAAGTGACCTCATCAAAAGCCTGACCAATACATGTGCCAGATAAAGGAATATTTTCCTTATCTAAATCATTCTCAAGAGCTTTCTTTGACATAGCTCTGGTAACTGCACAAAAAAGGCTTGTCAGTTACAAGTGGATTAACCACAACCTTGTCTCCAGCTAGGTCGTTGCCTAGCAACAAATGAATGCCCTCAACGGGTAAGTTAGACACTATACCTACTGTCACAGGTCCTGAAACTAAGTCTGATGACAAATTTACAGAATGGAGAGGAACATTAACAAAGCCGCCCTCTACTCCCTGAATGAGAACACTCTCATTAGAACAGGACTTCTCAGAAGAAGGCAAAATGCCTGACACTAAAAGACTCTGAGAAGCTCCTGTATCCCTTAAAATTTTAATAGGGATAGGATTGGCCGAATCACCCAAGAGTGATATAGAACCCTTCGACATGAATGGTTCATAATTCTCCATAATAAAATCAGACTGGGGTTTATTACACCCAACAAATGTATTGCTTTCAATACATGACCGTGAGCTTGACCTCTTAGAAATAAGAGCATTTGGAATAGGTCTATCTTGATTCTGATGCCTATATTTCAACTTGAAGCAATCAGAAATGACGTGTCCTTTTTTCTTGCAATAGGTACACGTAGGCAGAGACAAGGATTTTGAATCAAGTTTATCAGAAGCTTGATTTTTAGAAGTTGTGCCAGACTGAATTTTAGGAGGAGTCGTATTAGGCTGAAATACCTTTCTACCAGTAGACTGCTGAGTGAATGATTTGCCTACAACAGGAACTTTATGAGTTAAAGAATACTCATCGGCAGCAAGAGCAGCATTTTCCAAGGTTTCAGTCTTATGCTCTTCAAGATGATTCTTAATGTCATTAGGAACAGTTTTTGAACTCTTCAAGTAACACAAGTTATTCAAGACTTTCTTAATCATGTTCACCTTTCTTGGCTAAGCACCATCTCTCAAATAACTCTTCTTTTTCTCTAGCAAATTCAACATAAGTCTGTCCAGATTCTTTCTTATAGTTTTTGAATTTTTGCCGATAAGCCTCAGGGACTAACGCATAACCCCTTAAGATGCACTCCTTAACCAAATCATAATCATGACTCTGTTGTACTGACATTGAATGGTAAATATCACTAGCTTTACCAACCAGTACACATTGTAGTAGTTGAGTCCAATACTCCCTTGGCCATTTCAAATTTTCCGCAACTTTTTCAAGACGAGGAAAATATTTGTCTACTTCTTTTTCTCTAAAAGGGGGAACTACCCTAGTATTTTTTGTAATGTCAAAACTTGAATCTGTATGTGAAGTGGAATCGTGCTTGTCACTTGCTAGCTCAAATGTTTTCATTCTAAGTTGAAATTCCCTTTAATCCTTCTCTCTTTGTAATTGTAACTGTTTATCTTTCTCCCTCTCCTGTCTCTCTCTCCTTTTTCTCAAATTGTAATTGTTTATCTTTCTCCCTCTCCTGTCTCTCTCTCCTCTTTCTAAAATTGTAATTGCAATTGCTTCTCTTCAGATTGCAACTGCATTTGTTCTTTCTCTTTCTGAAGCTCGAGCTTCCTTAACTCAACTTCCATTTAGCATTTCATTTTTAATTCTATTACTTTTATGTCAGAGTCCGATACCGACTTACTGACCGTAGCCAAAATACTTTTATCAAAAATATTTTCCCCCACCAAATATTGGATCAAAATATTTTTAATTTCTTGTTTCGTCAAGGAAGATTTTGCATCAGAAAGATCGTACTTTCTGGCAAGTTCAAGCAACTCATCTTTTTTCTTACTATCCAACAGCTCCAGAGTTGGATTAGAAAGAAAAGTTTCCACTTTTGATGACATTGTGAATAAAAGCCTGTTGTTTTCACTTAATATTTCAAATAAAAATGTTAAATACTACTTGGGATTTAAAGACTAGGGGAATTTAAATTTCAGAAAACAATTTTCTGAAATATTTAACCAATATTCTTATATCCAAGGACGAGCGACCCAATTTTCTTTGTTACGTGACAAGGGCTCGTATTCAGTAACAAAGAAAAGAGTGAAAGCCAACAAGCTTTGTATATTTTAACAAAATAATTTATTTCCCTAGAAAACAATGTAAAAATTGGTAAATAGGACTTACGGTTTGTGAATATAATCCAAAATTTAATCCTAAGAATGAAAAATACAAGTCCTATCACTAAATAGTTCTATTAGAATCCAGGTTCGAATCTCGACGACACACAAATATGGAAGGCGATGACATCAGATGTGGTCCAATGTACGAATATCAACAATTCCTCAATTGAATCACAGTTTTTGTTTTCGAATAATTCCAGAATAAATGTCCACTGAATATGTTTCAGAAGTTTTTTTTTATAAAAAGTCAACTTGTTGAGTTTCCAGGAGAATAAATTATTAAATCCAAAAAGCAGATGAAAATCAAACAGTCTGGCAACAAATAAAAAAAAAACACCTTGTTCCTTCAAGATGTTAAAACGACTCTCCCAGAAAAATATTAAGAATGCGTATTTAAACCCCCAAAACATCATTTCAAGTCTCGCGAGATGGGTCATGTGGTCTCTTATTACAAGATATCTATCACGTACGCCAGAGTAGCCCCAATTAAGAACCAATAAAAAAACATTGTTTACACATAGTGATCACGCAATCACGCAATCAAAGTATGGCCTTAATACTGACCAATCATTTTAACTGCCTGTTTACAGCTTCCCAACCCAAGACGAACTAGGTTAACTAAAAATAATTCTCATGTAACACTTTTACGTCTTAGATAAACAACATTTACTGAAAGAAAATATCGAATTACTGAAAAAGAATTTCGAATCCTTTCAATAATCATTACAATAAAATGTAATGAAACAAAACTAAAATAAAAAAGAATTTTAAAACTAACACACAAGCAATTTAATTACATATACGTAACACTTCCCCCCATAAAGAAAAAAGAAAGATTTATATAATAAAGCTTTCTTTTTACCATATGTAAATTATACATGAGGTAAACAAAATTACATGAAAATTCTTATGAATTACATAAAGTGTATATGAAATAATATTTCTATACACGGGAAAGTGCATCTGCAATCAAATTGTCTTTTCCTTTGATGTACCTGATGTTGAGATTATACTCTTGCAAAAACAAACTCCACCTTAATAATCTTTGATTTTTATTTTTTATCTTGTCGATGAAAGTAAGGGGGTTGTGATCACTATACACAACAACCGGAGAAGGAGCTGAGCTAATGTAAACTTCAAAATGCTGTAATGCCAAAATTAAAACCAAACATTCCTTCTCGATTGTTGAGTAATTTCTTTGGTGCTTATTTCATTTCTTAGAGAAATAGCACACTGGGTGATCAATACCATTGCTGTCTTCTTGAATCAATACTGCTCCAACCCCAACATCACTTGCATCCACAGACAATTTAAAAGACTGACTGAAATTTGGAGCTGTTAGAACCGGCGCACTTTTGAGTATGGCTTTTAACCTATCGAAAGCTTCCTGACATTTTTCGGTCCAGAGAAACTTGTTTCTCTTACTTAACAAATTTGTCAGAGGTTCAGCAATATTGGAAAAATTGGAACAAAACTTTCGATAGTATCCGGCCATACCCAAAAATCGCATTAATTGCTTTTTATTGACAGGCACAGGAAAATCAGAGATAGCCTTCACCTTAGCATCAATAAGTTTAACTTGACCATGTCCCAGTTTAACTTGACCATGTCCCACAATATGTCCTAGAAATGTTACACAAGCACGGCAGAACTCACTTTTAGATAAATTGATTGTCAAATTAGCATCAGTGAGTCTTTCAAAGAATTTCTGAATCTTGGCTAGATGTCCTTTCCAGGTGTCGTTGTAGATTATGACATCATCAATATAAGCATCACAATTATCTAGACCGGAAGTAATCATATTCATCAAGCGTTGAAACGTACTTGGAGAACCCTTCATCCCAAACGGCATTACTTTATATTGAGAGAGGCCATCTGGAGTCACAAACGCCGAAATATCTTTCGCTCTTTCCGTAAGTGGAATTTGCCAAAATCCTTTCAGAAGGTCAAATTTGGTGACGTACTTTGCATTTCCAATTTTATCAATACAATCATCGATCCTTGGTAATGGAAATGAATCTGTTTTTGTCACGCTGTTCATCTTCCTATAATCAGAGCACATACGGAAAGTTTTATCCGGTTTCGGAACAAGTATGCATGGTGAACTCCAATCACTTTTACTGGGCTCTATGAAATCGTTCTCCAACAAATACTGAATTTCCTTTTTCAAGTATTCCTGTTTGAGAGGGTTCATCCTGTATGGGTGTTGTTTCACAGGTTTTGAATCTACAATTTCAACGTCATGAAAAATTTAGTTTGTCCTCGTAGGAATATCCGGAAACAAGTGCTCATATTCGAATAATAACTGTTTAAGTTCATTTCTTTCTTGTTGTTGCAAATGGAAACGTTTCTGGTCTAGATCGTTCATAATTTCTGAATTCCGAAGAATTGTTGCTCCAAGTTCAACGGTGTCCAATTGAATTTCTTCACTTAAATCCTCAGTTTGTGGGACAGATACAACTAAATTAATTGCATAATTTACTTGGCTATCTCTTTCAATCTACTAGTACTCCATTAATTTATTTAGACCAGAGTACTATTATTATAATTTAACTCATTCATTTTCTTCTTTACTTTGTAAGGGCCGTAAAATCTAAATTGAAGAAAATTTTGAAGAATGAGCAAGAGAGAATAAACTCTATTACAGGACTCAAATGTTCTCTCAAGTAAAGTTTTGTGAAACCATAGTTTCACTATTGACTTGAATTGCGGAGTGCCAAATTCAAGCATAACAAGGTGAAAAATTCCAGACATGAAATTTGACCTTTGACCTAATTGAGCAAATTTGGGAAGGCCAAATTGAGTAAAAAAACTTTATCAAAGTTTTTACTATAATATTCCTCAAAGGAATTGCCTCTGGGAATTTTGTTGACGCACACATAATGGTCAAGAAATATTGGTTGCCTGACTTGGTCTTAGGTAAGGGACCAACACAATGTACCATAATTCTGATAAATGGTTCGTCAAATGCAGGAATTGGTTGCAGATGAGCCTTAGGTATTTTCTGATTGGGTTCTCCTACCATTTGACAAGTATGACAAGATCTACAAAATTTACAAACATCACTTTTTGATTTTTGGCCAATAAAAGTGAGTCAAGATCTTGTTATAAGTTTTATTTATCCCTAAATGACCAGACAGAGGAGTTTCATGGGCCAAACTAAGTATTTCCTGTCTGTAAGAGTTTGGAACTACAATCTGATAGTTCACTGACCACTCGTCATTAGCAGGTACCTCGGGAGGTCTCCATTTTCTCATAAGAATTCCATTTTTAATGAAATAATAGACAGGTGCTTCAGTGGCTTCAGTTTCACTAATGGCCCTCTGAAACAAACAGGAGATCTCAGGATCTTTTTCCTGTTCGACGACAAGTGATTGTCGTTTATCACCCTGATTAGATAAAAGAAAATAAATGAGTACTTAAAAGAGGATCACTGTGATCAATACCTTTGGATTGATCCAAATTAGAAATGAAAGTGACCTCATCAAAAGCCTGACCAATACATGTGCCAGATAAAGGAATATTTTCCTTATCTAAATCATTCTCAAGAGCTTTCTTTGACATAGCTCTGGTAACTGCACAAAAAAGGCTTGTCAGTTACAAGTGGATTAACCACAACCTTGTCTCCAGCTAGGTCGTTGCCTAGCAACAAATGAATGCCCTCAACGGGTAAGTTAGACACTATACCTACTGTCACAGGTCCTGAAACTAAGTCTGATGACAAATTTACAGAATGGAGAGGAACATTAACAAAGCCGCACTCTACTCCCTGAATGAGAACACTCTCATTAGAACAGGACTTCTCAGAAGAAGGCAAAATGCCTGACACTAAAAGACTCTGAGAAGCTCCTGTATCCCTTAAAATTTTAATAGGGATAGGATTGGCCGAATCACCCAAGAGTGATATAGAACCCTTCGACATGAATGGTTCATAATTCTCCATAATAAAATCAGACTGGGGTTTATTACACCCAACAAATGTATTGCTTTCAATACATGACCGTGAGCTTGACCTCTTAGAAATAAGAGCATTTGGAATAGATCTATCTTGATTCTGATGCCTATATTTCAACTTGAAGCAATCAGAAATGACGTGTCCTTTTTTCTTGCAATAGGTACACGTAGGCAGAGACAAGGATTTTGAATCAAGTTTATCAGAAGCTTGATTTTTAGAAGTTGTGCCAGACTGAATTTTAGGAGGAGTCGTATTAGGCTGAAATACCTTTCTACCAGTAGACTGCTGAGTGAATGATTTGCCTACAACAGGACCTTTATGAGTTAAAGAATACTCATCGGCAGCAAGAGCAGCATTTTCCAAGGTTTCAGTCTTATGCTCTTCAAGATGATTCTTAATGTCATTAGGAACAGTTTTTGAACTCTTCAAGTAACACAAGTTATTCAAGACTTTCTTAATCATGTTCACCTTTCTTGGCTAAGCACCATCTCTCAAATAACTCTTCTTTTTCTCTAGCAAATTCAACATAAGTCTGTCCAGATTCTTTCTTATAGTTTTTGAATTTTTGCCGATAAGCCTCAGGGACTAACGCATAACCCCTTAAGATGCACTCCTTAACCAAATCATAATCATGACTCTGTTGTACTGACATTGAATGGTAAATATCACTAGCTTTACCAACCAGTACACATTGTAGTAGTTGAGTCCAATACTCCCTTGGCCATTTCAAATTTTCCGCAACTTTTTCAAGACGAGGAAAATATTTGTCTACTTCTTTTTCTCTAAAAGGGGGAACTACCCTAGTATTTTTTGTAATGTCAAAACTTGAATCTGTATGTGAAGTGGAATCGTGCTTGCCACATGCTAGCTCAAATGTTTTCATTCTAAGTTGAAATTCCCTTTAATCCTTCTCTCTTTGTAATTGTAATTGTTTATCTTTCTCCCTCTCCTGTCTCTCTCTCCTTTTTCTCAAATTGTAATTGTTTATCTTTCTTCCTCTCCTGTCTCTCTCTCCTCTTTCTCGAATTGTAATTGTTTATCTTTCTCCCTCTCCTGTCTCTCTCTCCTCTTTCTAAAATTGTAATTGCAATTGCTTCTCTTCAGATTGCAACTGCATTTGTTCTTTCTCTTTCTGAAGCTCGAGCTTCCTTAACTCAACTTCCATTTAGCATTTCATTTTTAATTCTATTACTTTTATGTCAGAGTCCGATACCGACTTACTGACCGTAGCCAAAATACTTTTATCAAAAATATTTTCCCCCACCAAATATTGGATCAAAATATTTTTAATTTCTTGTTTCGTCAAGGAAGATTTTGCATCAGAAAGATCGTACTTTCTGGCAAGTTCAAGCAACTCATCTTTTTTCTTACTATCCAACAGCTCCAGAGTTGGATTAGAAAGAAAAGTTTCCACTTTTGATGACATTGTGAATAAAAGCCTGTTGTTTTCACTTAATATTTCAAATAAAAATGTTAAATACTACTTGGGATTTAAAGACTAGGGGAATTTAAATTTCAGAAAACAATTTTCTGAAATATTTAACCAATATTCTTATATCCAAGGACGAGCGACCCAATTTTCTTTGTTACGTGACAAGGGCTCGTATTCAGTAACAAAGAAAAGAGTGAAAGCCAACAAGCTTTGTATATTTTAACAAAATAATTTATTTCCCTAGAAAACAATGTAAAAATTGGTAAATAGGACTTACGGTTTGTGAATATAATCCAAAATTTAATCCTAAGAATGAAAAATACAAGTCCTATCACTAAATAGTTCTATTAGAATCCAGGTTCGAATCTCGACGACACACAAATATGGAAGGCGATGACATCAGATGTGGTCCAATGTACGAATATCAACAATTCCTCAATTGAATCACAGTTTTTGTTTTCGAATAATTCCAGAATAAATGTCCACTGAATATGTTTCAGAATTTTTTTTTTATAAAAAGTCAACTTGTTGAGTTTCCAGGAGAATAAATTATTAAATCCAAAAAGCAGATGAAAATCAAACAGTCTGGCAACAAATAAAAAAAACACCTTGTTCCTTCAAGATGTTAAAACGACTCTCCCAGAAAAATATTAAGAATGCGTATTTAAACCCCCAAAACATCATTTCAAGTCTCGCGAGATGGGTCATGTGGTCTCTTATTACAAGATATCTATCACTTACGCCAGAGTAGCCCCAATTAAGAACCAATAAAAAAACATTGTTTACACATAGTGATCACGCAATCACGCAATCAAAGTATGGCCTTAATACTGACCAATCATTTTAACTGCCTGTTTACAACTTCCCAACCCAAGACGAACTAGGTTAACTAAAAATAATTCTCATGTAACACTTTTACGTCTTAGATAAACAACATTTACTGGAAGAAAATATCGAATTACTGAAAAAGAATTTTGAATCCCATGAAAATATTCATTACAATAAAATGTAATGAAACAAAAATAAAATAAAACGAAGCTCAAAACTAACACACAAACAATTTAATTACATATACGTAACACTTCCCCCATAAAGAAAAAACGAAAGATTTATATAATAAAGCTTTCTTTTAACCATATGGAAATTATACATGAGGTAAACAAAATTACATAAGAAAATTCTTATGAATTATATAAAGTTTATATGAAATAATATTTCTATACACTGGAACATGCATCTGCAATCAAATTGTCTTTTCCTTTAATGTGCCTGATGTTGAGATTATACTCTTGCAAAAAAACTCCACCTTAATAATCTTTGATTTTTATTTTTTATCTTGTCGATGAAAGTAAGGGGGTTGTGATCACTATACACAACAACCGGAGAAGGAGCAGAGCATATGTAAACTTGTAAATGTTGTAATGCCAATATTAAATCTAAACATTCCTTCTCAATTGTTGAGTAATTTCTTTGGTGCTTATTTAATTTCTTAGAGAAATAGCACACTGGGTGATCAACACCATTGCTGTCTTCTTGAATCAATACTGCTCCAACCCCAACATCACTTGCATCCACAGACAATTTAAAAGACTGACTGAAATTTGGAGCTGTTAGAACCGGCGCACTTTTGAGTATGGCTTTTAACCTATCGAAAGCTTTCTGACATTTTTCGGTCCAGAGAAACTTGTTTCTCTTACTTAACAAATTTGTCAGAGGTTCAGCAATATTGGAAAAATTGGAACAAAACTTTCGATAGTATCCGGCCATACCCAAAAATCGCATTAATTGCTTTTTATTGACAGGCACAGGAAAATCAGAGATAGCCTTCACCTTAGCATCAATAAGTTTAACTTGACCATGTCCCACAATATGTCCTAGAAATGTTACACAAGCACGGCAGAACTCACTTTTAGATAAATTGATTGTCAAATTAGCATCAGTGAGTCTTTCAAAGAATTTCCGAATCTTGGCTAGATGTCCTTTCCAGGTGTCGTTGTAGATTATGACATCATCAATATAAGCATCACAATTATCTAGACCGGAAGTAATCATATTCATCAAGCGTTGAAACGTACTTGGAGAACCCTTCATCCCAAACGGCATTACTTTATATTCATAGAGTCCATCTGGAGTCACAAACGCCGAAATATCTTTCGCTCTTTCCGTAAGTGGAATTTGCCAAAATCCTTTCAGAAGGTCAAATTTGGTGACGTACTTTGCATTTCCAATTTTATCAATACAATCATCGATCCTTGGTAATGGAAATGAATCTGTTTTTGTCACGCTGTTCATCTTCCTATAATCAGAGCACATACGGAAAGTTTTATCCGGTTTCGGAACAAGTATGCATGGTGAACTCCAATCACTTTTACTGGGCTCTATGAAATCGTTCTCCAACAAATACTGAATTTCCTTTTTCAAGTATTCCTGTTTGAGAGGGTTCATCCTGTATGGGTGTTGTTTCACAGGTTTTGAATCTACAATTTCAACGTCATGAAAAATTTAGTTTGTCCTCGTAGGAATATCCGGAAACAAGTGCTCATATTCGAATAATAACTGTTTAAGTTCATTTCTTTCTTGTTGTTGCAAATGGAAACGTTTCTGGTCTAGATCGTTCATAATTTCTGAATTCCGAAGAATTGTTGCTCCAAGTTCAACGGTGTCCAATTGAATTTCTTCACTTAAATCCTCAGTTTGTGGGACAGATACAACTAAATTAATTGCATAATTTACTTGGCTATCTCTTTCAATCTACTAGTACTCCATTAATTTATTTAGACCAGAGTACTATTATTATAATTTAACTCATTCATTTTCTTCTTTACTTTGTAAGGGCCGTAAAATCTAAATTGAAGAAAATTTTGAAGAATGAGCAAGAGAGAATAAACTCTATTACAGGACTCAAATGTTCTCTCAAGTAAAGTTTTGTGAAACCATAGTTTCACTATTGACTTGAATTGCGGAGTGCCAAATTCAAGCATAACAAGGTGAAAAATTCCAGACATGAAATTTGACCTTTGACCTAATTGAGCAAATTTGGGAAGGCCAAATTGAGTAAAAAAACTTTATCAAAGTTTTTACTATAATATTCCTCAAAGGAATTGCCTCTGGGAATTTTGTTGACGCACACATAATGGTCAAGAAATATTGGTTGCCTGACTTGGTCTTAGGTAAGGGACCAACACAATGTACCATAATTCTGATAAATGGTTCGTCAAATGCAGGAATTGGTTGCAGATGAGCCTTAGGTATTTTCTGATTGGGTTTTCCTACCATTTGACAAGTATGACAAGATCTACAAAATTTACAAACATCACTTTTTGATTTTTGGCCAATAAAAGTGAGTCAAGATCTTGTTATAAGTTTTATTTATCCCTAAATGACCAGACAGAGGAGTTTCATGGGCCAAACTAAGTATTTCCTGTCTGTAAGAGTTTGGAACTACAATCTGATAGTTCACTGACCACTCGTCATTAGCAGGTACCTCGGGAGGTCTCCATTTTCTCATAAGAATTCCATTTTTAATGAAATAATAGACAGGTGCTTCAGTGGCTTCAGTTTCACTAATGGCCCTCTGAAACAAATAGGAGATCTCAGGATCTTTTTCCTGTTCGACGACAAGTTTTACGTCCTAGATAAACAACATTTACTGAAAGAAAATATCGAATTACTGAAAAAGAATTTTGAATCCCATGAAAATATTCATTACAATAAAATGTAATGAAACAAAAATAAAATAAAACGAATTTCAAAACTAACACAAACAATTTATGGGGCCCCGAGAGGCCGAGTGGTCTAAAGCGCTCACCGTTACTGATCACTGCCATCTCACCTCTGTCTGCGTGAGTTCGATTCCCAGGCTCGGCTAACGTTGGTATGTGAGAGAGCCTGCCGGTAGCTTCTCGTGGGTCGATAGTTCTTCCCGGGGTTTTCCAGGGTTCTTCCTCCACCAATTATACTGGCCGCCATGTATAGCCTATCTTGTGCTGAAAAAGGCGTTAAACTTTACAACAACAACAACAACAACAAAATTAATTATATATACGTCACAATATATATATATATATATATATATATATATATATATATATATATATATATATATATATATATATATATATATATATATAATTTCCACACACACACACACAGAGGTGGAATCACGTGACCCAAAACTAAGCCGTTCGATGGCACTACTAAACCCGCCAAGCATTTAAAATCAATCAGAACATAAACTTTAATGAAACGAAAATTGCATTGACGAAGCGAAAATTAAACCCTATGGGTTCTCCTCGTTACAATATCTTATGTATGGTATGTCGTGTCTTTTATTTCAGTTCGTACATATTACCTATTTTCCCCATGCAAATATGTTCCTTCAAAACATGTAAAAGACAGCCGAAACGCGGCTGTCAATTCAAATTTATTTTAGCAAAATTTTACATTATGCTAAATTATCATTTTAAACAAATGTGATATGTACAAGGTAAGAATAAAACTTGCTTACAAAACTGTATGTTACTCCTCTATCCTTTTTATAACTGAATATCCGTACAGGAGATGAATGCAAATGAATGCGACGTCTTGTTCACGCGACTTTAACTTGAACCCACTACCCATCACCCACGCCACCCCCCGCAGTAGTAAAGTTCTACCCAATATCAATTTTCTTGACCCAGTCTAATGTCGAACTATCACTCTAAAAAGTCCATAACGATACACAATTTTGGTCCGGAAAATTTGTTATAACAATTATTCTGCAGATCATTCAAACATCACGATTGGATAAACCTTGTTAGAACTATATTACGATCAAATTTTAAAACTAAGATTAATTTTTAAAGTTATGTTACTAAATGCGTTTACATGACCCGTGACTTTTACTATAGAAGGTGTGGATTTCAACTGTTTTCCAGTTATGACTCAGGTGCAAGTCCACAACCTAAGGGCCATGACCCATGACTGGAGATAGCAGTATGTCTAGTTAAATGTCATGTCCTTCAGAACCATATATGGTTATTGACAGTGGATCTCAAGTTGTGACCCACGGAAAAGTATACCCACATTGACCATCCCTGGGAAGGACCAGAGAGTGTAACCCATACCCACAGGAACCATCCCCTGGGAAGGACCAGAGAAAATGTAACCAATTCCCACAGGGACCATCCCTGGGAAAGACCAGAGAAAATGTAACCCATACCCACTGAGACTATCCCTGGGAAGGACCAGAGAAAATGTAACCCATACCCACTGAGATCATTCCTGGGAAGGGCCAGACAGTGTAACCTAAAAGCCCAATGTATGTCATAGCCTTACCATTGGGGATGCCACAAGTCAAATTTTAACTTTCCACCTAAATTACTTCAATTTTTTTAGATTTTTAAAAAAAATATTATCGATTTGAAATCAATGAGATTGTCTGAAGACTACCCCCAGTCATATTCCAAAGTTTCAAGTCTGTGCTTTTAATGTTGTAGGAGATATACAAAACCGACGTCGCCATTGTTGAAATCTTCAAGTTATATTATCTATGCCAGTCCAAATGAACTCTCTCTCTCTCTCTCTCTCTCTCTCTCTCTCTCATCATTTGGTCGGTTTGACTTAACTTATATCATAGCTCATAAGTCCAGATACATCGTGGGATGACACAAGCGAATATCCTCTACGCTCGTCTTCTCGTGGATTTTCGCGGGTAAATTGCTACGATGGTCCAGCGAGAGAGAGAGAGAGAGAGAGAGAGAGAGAGAGAGAGAGAGAGAGGGGGGGGGCGGCCTTTGGACATTTTCATATTTTTATAATATTAATCGACTTTTAGAACATTATAACAGGTTTAAGAAGTATGTGTACCAATTAACCGAGAAATTTACCGTATAATGTCGATCGGGTTTGCAGCTTTGTATCATTGATTACATAAACACTGTAGATAAATCCCATGTAAAGTCCACACATACCGTACGACGAACCATATTCTTGTAGGTTACTTGGTGTAAGTTCAGTTTCAAGGTTTTCATCTGCCCAAATTCTTTTTTTTCTCTCAGTGCAGATTTCTGCGTATATTGTCCCTTATGTATGAGAGGGGACGGGGGGAACGGAAAGCAGAAACGATTTCGGTGAAATTGTGTACCATATTAAATTCATTTAGAAGATGGGGGATTATTGATACTTTTTAATCGTTTTTTTTTTTTGTTTTTTTTTCATATCTCACTAATGACAAATGAGTGGTCAACACTTGGGCGGATCACAATTTGATATGCCAATAGTACTGGTATTTCAAATTTCTTTATACCAACACTTTAAAAGTCATGTTATTATTAATGTAAGTGGTATATATAAGTCATGTTATTTTTAATGTAAGTGGTATATATATATATATATATATATATATATATATATATATATATATATATATATATATATATATATGAAACCCTAGCTGTAAATGGTTATATATACCTTTCGAATAGTCCTAATATTTCTTTCCTAATTCGTGCGTATGTTAATTAGTTAATCAAGAGTTATCCGTTGTATGTATGTATGTATGTATGTATGTATGTATACGCGAAAGATTAAAAAATATCCTAGAAATGGAAAGCTTAAAGGAAAAATCACAATATAAAAACACATGAGTGACAAGCTTGCCAGAAATGAAATAAAAAAGAACGACTAATACGAATAACATGGAAAGGTAAACGCAAATATCTTGGAATAATTGGAATTATTTACATTTGACTGGCACATTTTAAATCAATTATAGCGTTGGCTCTCCTTCGGAAAGCTAAGAATCGAAGAGATGTGAATATTATACATGGTAGTCAAAACTAAAATGGGTTCATTAACCTAATATAATGCACAAGCTGTTATGAGTTTAAAAATAAGTAACTGAATAGAGTGAAAGACAACAAGCTAGAGTGAAAATAAAAACATGAACTTTAGGTATTGCGAATTAAATCACAAAATAATCCAAAGATTACAAACACAAGTCCTAACAATTTAAAGTCCTAAATAAAACTCAGTACACGTCCAGAATAATTCCAAAAACTGACGGCGATTATGTGTCTTTTATAGCTCCTAGTGGGTTAATGTGGCAACAGTCTTTTGTAGAATCACAGAAATATAATTCCTGGTTTGAATACACTATAAATTCCAGTAATTGTCTCTATCCAAGAATTTTATCAGAGCACTTTTGTATTTCCAGAGAAAATATTCACTTGAATTCAATAATTTGAAGAAATAAAATTTAGCCCAACTTGACACAACATAATATACAATTTCAAGGTGTTAGATCTTAAAGCAACTGATAAAATCCTCTCAGCTACTCTAATTATAGTTCTCCACTTGACCTCGGGTCACAATTAGCATTTTCTAAAAAATACATTACCTAATGGAAAATAACCTTCTGGAATGATCCTGATGTTTACAAACAATAACCTGGATTATGTTTATTTCACATAGGAAATTCCAAAACCCAGACCCAAATAAATATATTTACTTCTTCTATTAATAATAGTACTGTCTTTAAACCCATACACATATAAAATAATTTAGCTATGTATTAGTTGTTTACACAGAATAAAATTTAAAAGGTCAATTTGGGTCAAGCAGAAATGAACTCAATTTTGGACAAGGTCAAGTCCAACATACAATGTTACATTACAATAGCATGTAATGAAATAAAATTAAAGAAAATAAACTAACTAACTAACTAACTAACAAACAAACCGAATTAAATATACATAACAAAGCATAATGTCAGCTATCGTGTTCAGGTTCATTTGTTCTTTTGTACATTGATGTTACTCCTTCTGCCACCAAACATGTTGTGTGTGTGATTTAGATTTTTAACGTAGCTTTGACAATTTTTCAGTCATATCGCTATGATGTAGTGTGGCGGTTTAGACTTATGTCTAGCACTGTGGCATCATGCCGCAGATATGTAGCATCGTGTCCTACCCAGACCCAGTCACATTATCCTGACACCAGGCAGACCAGTTCTAAAACTAATCTCTTAATGCTGTGCGCCTAGCTCATCATCATCATCATCAACATCAATCCTTTAACCTAAGAGGTCGTTGGGGAATTACATTTGACTTTACAAACAATTCTCTCCATCTTTCCCTGTTCTCTACTGCTCTTTGGGAATCTCCAAATACCATGCCTGTCCACTCCTTAATTTTGTCTTCCCACCTCTTTTTCTGTCTGCCTCTTCTTCTGCACCTTCGCACTGTGCCTTGCAAGATTGTCTTTGCCAGTCCAGATGATCTTAAGACATGACCGTTCCACTTCAGTTTGCGCTTTTTACAGTGATCAAGAGGTCTTCATAGGATCCGATGGCTCGCTGGATCCTCTGGTGGATTTCTTCGTTGGTTACAAGGTCAATGTATGAGATGTCCAAGATTTTGAGGTAGCATTTCATTTTGAAGGTTTGAATCCTTCTTTATAGATCTGATGTGAGCGTCCATATTTCACAAGCATACAGAAAGCTGGATAAGACAATCGAGCGTATCAGCCTTATTTTTGAACCAAAAGCAATGTTGGTATCTTTCCATATCGGTCTCAACCTTGTTATTGCTGATGTTGTCTGGGCAATCCTGCAAAGTAGTTCTGGTTTGGAGTCATCATCTGTGATAATTAATCCCAAGTACTTGAAGCTTGTGACTCTTTCCTGCACCTGTCCACTGACCTTTATTTCTGCACTGATGCCATTGGTGTTGTTTGTCATCAGTTTGGATTTTTCGACGCTAATCTCCATACCGTATGCTGTGGAGGTTGTGTAGAGGCGTTCAAATAAATCAACCAGTTCTTTTTAATTTCCTGCTAAACCATCATCTGTGGTGATTGTTCTTCCTCTGATGCTGACAGTGCCCTTATAGTCATGCAAGGCATCGTCCATGATCCTTTCCAGGAAAATGTTGAAGAGTGTAGGTGACAGTATACATCCTTGTCAGACTCCAACTGTTGTTCGAAACCAATCTCCTTTGCTACCATTGACTTGGACAGCAGTGGTGGCTTTGTCATATAGATGCTCAGCAACCTGCACCATGTTTGAGCTGATGTTATACTTCCTCATATTTGCCCATAATGATGCATGCCATGCCCTATCAAAGGTATTTTTGAAATATATAAAGCCGTGGGATAGATTCTGCTGACGCCGAAGGTATTTCTCGCAAAGGAGTCTGAGATTAAAGATTTGTTCTGTGGTGCTCCTTCCTGCTCGGAATCCTGCCTGCTCTTCAGCAATTATTTTCTCTGCTTGAGGCTTTAGTCTGTTGAGAAGTATCTTCAGCATGACTTTGCTCTGGTGACTGATCAGAGTAATGGTTCTGTAGTTTTGGCACAGCTGTAGGTTTCCTTTTTTGCGAAGCACAATGACCAAGGATCGAGTCCATGTGGTAGGCCATTCTCCAGTCTGTCATATCTTGTTGCAGATTGTTGTTAGAACTGTGGCTATCTCTTCACCTCCTGAGTGAGTGAGCTCTGCTGGTATGTTGTCAACGCCAGCATCACTGGGCGGAAGTCTTCCTCGATGAAGTCAATGGCTAGGGCGGAATGGCTCCAAGATGAGCTCAACGACCATGTGCTCAGGGCCAGGGCGTGCCCCATTATATCAGTGGATTTCGGCTGTGGTCATCCAGTCTGGAGAGGGATGGGCTGTGCCAGGCTATATCTTGCTCTTGACACACTACATGCAGCTGTTAATACCATTTTTATAAGTGTTTGGTATGACTCAGCCTGGGTTCGAAACCGCGACCTTCCGCATCCGAGGAGGCCATTCTAACCACTTGGCTACCAGAGCGGTCGCCACCAAACATGAATTTGTGCCATTTTAGATCATCCATAAACTCAGTGTTTTCCACTCTCTTACGCAAGAGGGTGTGGAGTAGAGTGCCGTTGTCCTGACCGTATAGCCAATGTGAGTCTAATATGTCTATTGCGTCTATTATTTGCTTGTACATAATATTGAATCCATCTTTTAGGGATTGGCAATAAAGACGCATATGCTTGTCTCTGTCTGAATCCAATCTTTTACAAAGTTTACAGTGAAAATCATCGTGGAATGAAATTGAACACATTATTAAATAAGCAAGATTTGCAATAGACTAAGTTTTATCAGGTAAACATTTTTCGAGCTTCCAGACAGAAAGTGGTTGAAAATCGGTATGTTCTGTTGTATAATGTAAAAGTTCAGGTCTTAATTTCAGTTTACATCTTCACAATCTATCTTCGAAAAAGTGAACTTTTGTTTCGATATTCCTCTTCCAAACGGGTTTCGGTGTAGAGTATAGGGAGTTCACGTATAGGTGGAAATAAGTCTCCAAGCTGGTACTTCACAAGAACCCGGTATATATTTTCAAGAGAACCAATGCTCACACTCATTGTATCAGGATATCGATAATTCTTCTGATAAACACCATCTTCCATGCTCATCAACCTTTTTCTCTGTAGATTTTATTGAAGAAACCTAATTAATTTATCAACATATCCCTCAACTAACCAAAATCCAAGACAGCTTATTGTTGTGGTGCGCGCAGATCAAGACTTAAAGTCTTCTTGCAGCTTTCCTTGTACAGACTTCTATGTCATATATCTGTAACTAAGTCAATTTCAACCCAATTCGCATCTTTACATCATAACAGGCAAAACTATTTTTGTCATGATTTTAGCACTATTCATACCATTCTTTCCGATGAGAATCCCTACAAGGAAATGTAATCCTTATCTTCCTTTTTCACCAGCAATTTTCATTCTAGCAGTATTAGAATGGCCAGAGGAGCGAGTAACCCCAGGATATTTTCTCGACCAAGCTATAGGAATATGCTTAGATCGACAGTGGTAAGTAGGTCAGACGTAATTACATACAGTTTAAAGGTTAGGTAAATAGGACAATGAAGCTAATACTGTATAAGTGGCAATTTACGATCTGAATTCATGTATGTTTGTGTTTGTCTGATCGAATGTACGATAAAGATACATTGGTCGATATTTATGTAGAACATTAGTTCATTAGTGTCTAAAATATAAATGGTGATATTTTATCCACAATAGATTATGATATACATATTATTACTCTTCTAATACATACATATATACTAATATAATGCACGAATAATGGATTGCTTTTTAAGAATTTCCTGTAGATCTATCTTACTAGAATATATTGATATAAATAACTTCAGTATTAGATGGCTAACCTGTAGTTAGAATGTGATGCTTTTGCATTTAAAAACCTTAATTTTCTCACGAAATTATTTGGAATACATTTCACCAAAATTATTTAATTCTTTACCGAATATGAGCGTACTGCGTCAAGAACGTAACAACTTAAGCGCTATGCAGTACTTTAGATTTTGAAGAGCTCTTTTCAAATAATGAAACTCTAGAGATTCTTGATATATCCTGGAATAGCTTAAGTTGTTTCTCAAGGAAATTATTTGTTTCTCTCTTTAAACTGAAAGAGCTGAATCTTCAAGGAAATAGAATTGTGCATTTCGACGTTGAGGTTAGAGATTTGCACAACTTGAGAGTACTAGATCTATGTGAACACGGTTTTACGAAAATAATGTCCGAGGTTATACATACTCTTGAAACAATTATCTTAAGGAGGTTAAAAATTACCATTTTTTTCCTCTATGAACTGTTCCTTCAAGTTAAACGGAACAGATACCAACAATGCACCAATTTACCGGGATCATATTGATCTTGTTATAAACCTCCAGGAAAACAAATTCGACTGTTCTGGTGAACCTGTTTCATTCTTGACATGGATGATTGAGTCAAAAATTGAGTTTGAGGGCAGAACCACATACAAATGTGCACAGGGGTACTACGTTCAGGAACCAGATAAGGAGAGTATTCATAATCTTGTTAATTATTGTAATCTTCAAAATAGTCTGCCATTTATTATTGTGCCATTGTGAGCACTGTACTGATTAGCCTATATATATATATATATATATATATATATATATATATATATACGTAGGAGAGCACAACTGCGTGAGCAAAGAAGAAATTATGTGAATAACTACGCGAAATTTGAAAAAGAAAGGGTCAACCTCATGGATAAAAGATGTCCTCTTTTCCTATCATTTTGTTCAGTTGACAGTGATGTCGCCAAAAATTACTTCTATGAGATGTTAGAGAATGGATTAAAAAAACCATTTCGGAGACACGGATGTATTGTTTAAAGGAGAAAAAATCCGTTTTAGGCCTGGAAAGTTTATTGCCGAAGAAATTAAATAATGTTTTTCTCGGTATGATGTACTAATATTTATAGTGACGTTAGAAGTAGTAATAGGGGATACCGTAGCCTCAATGGGAATTAGCATTACAGACCCCCCCGGGACCGTATAGCCTCAAGAAATAAAAGCACACCCTGGGACTGTATAGCCTCAATGGAAATTGTGTAGAGTGACTAGCACACCCTGGGACTGTATAGCGTCAATGGAAATTTTGTATAGTGACTAGTACACCCTGGGTCTGTATAGCGATAAGAGGAATGGAACAGGTGGCATGACGTCACACTGGTAACAATGTAGCAAAAAGAGAAGTACTGTGACGTCAGGCTACCTGAGAGAGGGCTATAGACAAACACGAATCAAGAGCGTTCGTGTATAAGAAGAGTAAGGGTTTTATATATTCGTTTAGGTTGGAGACAAAATGAAAATTAAGATCTTTTCGAGGCATTGGAAGTGGCCCTGAAAAGGGCCGTTGTTTGTTATGTTATGTTAACACCATTCCGTTAACATACAGGACATCGCATAGGTCTTCTTTTCTTCCTCAAATTTCTCAAAGTTTGTCTTAAACTGTGTTTCACTTCTGGTCCGTAGATGAGAGTCCGCTTAAGACAGCCTTGTCTTTCCACATAACATCTTCTTTTCCAAATAGTGGCACCAGTGATCCGAATGACAGTCCATTTTGTTTTCACATACATGGGTAAGTGCGTACGGAACAGCATCGATGATACCAAAGTAGAGGATTCAACGTCGATTAACATCTTCTCTGTGATGAGAACAGGTGAAGGGAATGAAGTGAACCGCGTTTATTTATAGTGGAAGACCGGATCAAAACGGATTGAAATGGTTCACCAATCCCAACACGCGTTACAAAATTCAGTCACTTCGCGGAGTCTGTCTTCCAATCCGAAGAGAGCTACCTGTGACGTCACATTTCCTATATAGGCACACTAGCGTCTGTGCGCAGTGAATCGATGCGATATTGTTTTGTGAAACATGACGGAACCTAAGAAGACAATGAATTGGGGTGCACCGGCTGTGGAGACGAGAAGTAATGGTATAGCAGCAGCAACCAAAGTGAACACAGTGCTACTTCCAGAAGAGGTTGATTTCAACTGGGATTTAGTAGATTTTTTATCTTCTTCCCAAGAATTTGTTCCGGTACCAGTACCTTCGCCACTTTCTCCTTCTTTACCACGTGTCGACGATTTTAAACAAAGACAGAAAGAAGAATTGGAGAAATTTTTACAGCAGCAGAAAGAAGCAGAGCAAGCATTTCTCCTTGAACAGCAACAGCGAGAAGAAGAAGAGGCAAGAAGGAAACGACAGGAAGAAGAAGCAGTAGAGAAGAAACAAAGTCTAGGAGAGAAGGAGAACAGCGAAAGTCAAACGGTCACGGTACTCTTGGACATTTTGGCCGAGTTAAGAAGTCTGAAACAAATGTATCAGACTTCTTTATTACGACCCAAGAGAAAAAGACCTTCCCGAGCCAAACAACCTAACCCTGTGACTACACCAGAGATACCACCCCTAGTGATTTCTACTAAATCATTGACAGGAGCAAGTCCACAAGTAGGCCTTGGCCGTGGCAAAGGCTTAAGACAGTTAAAGCGAATTGATTCTCGTTCCTGAGTTTGTTCTAAGGAAAAAAACAAACACTCAACAGTCTTTTTCAGGGCTACCCAATACTCTCGAAAAGAGTGACTATTCATTTTGCCAAAATCAATTACAACTCAAAATCCCTTCTTTAACCCTATGATATACGTGTTGTGAGTGTATGAATGTAGGTCCTTATTATTTCTAAATAATGAAAACCAAGAGACACTTACGTTTTTTTCAGTTTGGTCTATTCTGTTACAAATTTTTTACAATTCAATATCACAACATAACACAACACAACACTTTTAAAAAAGTTCATAGATTTCTTCTGTTCTTTTTCTTTCACTCTCTCTGTTTTTTCAATTTCTTCACTTTTACACTTTTTTCCTCTTCTTCGTCTTCTTCTTCCTCACATTTTTCTCGTCTTCTTTTCTTTTCTGTCTTCTCTTTCTGAATGTGTCGGGGTTTTTCTTTTGCCGAGGTCACCTCTGTTTCTTCTTCTTCCTCCTCCTTCTCCTGCTCCTCTTGTTTCTTAGGGCACTCTGAAGACCAATGTCCTTTCTCTTGACAATGATAACAGGTATCTTGACTTTTGTTTCTTTTCACACTGGTCTTGCTTTTATAACGATCTGGACATTCTGTAGCCCAATGCCCTTTGTTCTGACAGATATAGCAAGTATCTTGACTTTTATCTCGAAAGGAGGGAGAGTAGTCCGTCGGCTTGTCTGAAGAAAACTTTCTTATCACACCTCGCAATGCTCTGATCAGAAGTTCGATCTGTGTGGGTTCTTCCATCGTGCTGATCGGATTGAGAGTGAAATGAATACTGAGAGGGGAGTCACTAGCCCTTTATATATGCCCTGGTCTGACATAGATATATAGGGGTTCATGGTGTTTCACATGTAGTCATTTGACTTTTTGCAGTCAAGATGAAACGATCGCATCATTTCGAAAAGAAAGAAGAAGAAAGTAAGAGGCAGAAACGTGATTTATCGCCTCGCACAGTAGCTGAAGTCTTGGCACAAATTCATGCCAGCGATTTTGAAGATGAGATGAGTGAACCAGAATCGAAGCCTAATGAGTCTACACCAAATCAAAGTCCATTACCATCAGTAAACCCTGAAAAGTACTACCATATTCGGGAGACGGACAAACGCTCTTCCAGAAAATTTAGAACCATGGCCTACACGTACGCAGTGAAGTTTAAAGATTTCAAGTCTGACGTACCCTTGGAAAAAGCAGAAGGGTTCATCACCGATGTGTGGGATTCTTTGTTAACCACACTAAAACGGCAATGTCAAGCCAAAGAAGACGATCGCTTGAGACTTTCTATTCATCACGACAATTTGAAGTCTCCCGTTTGGATCGAGTTTAGCAGTCCAAAAGAATTGACACCTTCCAAAATCATGGACAAGATTCAACACGTACAACAATCCAATGACAAATTTCACATCACGGACGGAAAAGCGACACTGTACATGACCCACGAGTCTCTTCCCCAAGGGACAGGTAAAAAAAAGTTGAAGTTGGTAGACAACTTGCGTAACCTCAAGCGTAGCCTCGTCCAAATTAAGAATCCAAAAGACAAGATGTGTTTAGCTCGTGCCATCATGGTGGGACAAACGTATGCCGACAAGAACGACACGGCAGAATGGAAAAGAGCCTGGAAAACTATTCGACAATCGGACCGAGCCAAACAACGAAAAGAAGCAGAACTCCTGTTACAGCAAGCGGGGTTAGCTAAAGACACACCCTGTGGCATTCCTGAAATGCAAAAATTGCAAGACGTCTTGGCTCCACGTTACACCTTGAAAGTACACCCTCAAGAAGTGCGCGGACCTCTGTTGTTTCGAGGTAAAGATTTAAAGACGGAAAATACATTCACGTCTATCATCACGACGAACATTTTGATGCCATTACCAGTATCACTGCATTCCTGGGATACGGTTATTACTGTGAGAAATGTGACTATGGCTATAACAATCGAGAGCAACATAAGCATTGCGGATCAAAATGCTCAGGATGTTTAGCCTCTACACCCTGTCTGGATGAAGGACAAGAACGAGTGCATTGCTCTGCTTGTCAGCGCACGTTTGTCAGTCCTGCCTGTTACCAACAACACCTAAAGACGCAAAGTTCACAGCAGAAATGTGCTTGTCAGCTCTTGAGATTGTGCCCTACTTGTGGACAAGGCATACGTACAAATAGTGTCAAGTTACACATTTGTCAAGGAAAGAAACGATGTCACATTTGTCGCCAAATCGTGGACTTGGAACACCAATGCTACATTCAAAAATACCATTCTAAACATGAAGAAGAAGAAGATAAGGACCAGAAGAAGAAAGGGAATTTCATCTTTTTCGATTTCGAATGCATGCAAGAGACTGGCATTCACATTCCTAATTTCTGCGTGGCTCACCGAGCGTGCGAGAAGTGCATCCAAGAGCCTATCTTTACTCATTGCACTCACTGCAGCAAGATTCCTGGAGGACGTGAAAAAATATTTCGAGGACCAAACACACTAGCCGATTTTGCCCAATGGATCTTAGACCCTATCGACGAAACGTGGAGCCAAGAAGATATCGAACGTTACGGAGATTGTCATCGCTATGCCACGGTGATGGTTCACAATTTCTCGGGATACGATGGCCAGTTTCTTTTGAGATACTATACGGAACAAAGTACCGAACGTCCGAAAGTAACTTTGAACGGAGCCAAAATCATTTCCATGCAAGTGGGTCAAGTACAGTTTAAAGATTCAATGAGTTACTTGGCTATGCCTTTGAGCCGCATGCCTAAAACGTTTGGCATGACAGAAATGGCCAAAGGATATTTTCCACACTTTTTCAATACCGAAGCCAATCAACACGATGTTCTACCCCATTTGCCTGAGGCTCACTACTACGACCCCGACAACATGCGTACCGAACAACGAGAAGCTTTCTACGCATGGTACCAGACTCACGCTTCGGACCCTTTTGACTTTCAAGAAGAAATGTTAAAATATTGTCGTTCCGACGTAGACATTTTACGTCGCTGCTGTGGAAAATTTCGAGAACTGTTCATGGAACACGGAGGGATCGATCCTTTGAAAGAAGCTTGTACCATTGCCAAAGCGTGTTCCTTAGTGTATCGTCAACGATTCATGCCCGAAAACACCCTAGCTGTCATCAGTCCTCAAACGACCAATTTTGTCAAACGTCAATACTCAGTCAAAGCCCTACGCTGGTTACATTACTTGTGCGAGAAGGAAGACAAATGGATCCAACACGCTCGCAACGGAGGAGGCGAAAAGACCATCGGAAGGTATTCGGTAGATGGCTGGGACTTAGAAAACCCCAAAATTGTGTACGAGTTTAACGGGTGCTTATTTCACGGATGTCCCATCTGCTACCCTCAACGTGACACTAAAAACTAGTTTTTACAACGGACCATGGAAGAGTTGTACGAGGCCACTTGTCAGCGGCGCTTGAAGTTAGAAGAGCAAGGATACCAAGTGGTGGAAATGTGGGAACACGAGTACGATCAGCGATTAAAAACCAATCCCGAGTTTAAGCGCATCGTGGAAAGTTACATGCTGGTGGACCCTCTGAACCCACGGGACAGTTTGTACGGAGGACGAACGAATGCCACCTGTTTGCTGTACCAAGTAGACGAAGAGAAAGGAGAAGAAATCAAATACTTGGACGTGTGTTCTCTGTATCCGTACGTGTGCAAATATTGCCACTTTCCCGCAGGGCACCCGCAACTGCTGACCGAACACATCGACGTAGACAATATTCGACAATACGAAGGATTGATCAAGTGCAAAGTCTTGCCTCCCACGAACTTGTACCATCCCGTTTTACCACATCATTGCCAAGGAAAACTGATGTTTCCCTTGTGTCGTACTTGTGCTGAAACGTGCAACCAAGACAACCCTTGTCAGCACACTCAGGAAGAACGCGCCTTGACGGGAACGTGGGCCAGCGTGGAATTGTTTAAAGCTCTGGACTTGGGATAACAACTGTTAGAAGTGTACGAAATTTACCACTTTCCCAAGACAGAAAAATACCACAAGGGCGACGATTCTCAAAAAGGCATTTTTGCAGACTACGTGAATGCCTTTTTGAAACTGAAACAAGAAGCTAGCGGATATCCTTCCTGGTGTCACACTCCCGAAGACCAAACAAAGTTCAAAGAGAAATACTGGAAGCAGGAAGGCATCACTTTAGACCACATTGAGAAAAACGAAGGAAGGCGATCGTTTGCCAAAGTGATGTTGAATTGTTTGTGGGGTAAAATGGCACAACGACCGTGTTTACCCAAGACGGAGTATTTGACAGAACCTTCCCGTTACTTGCAGATGATTCACGACAAAACCAAATACATGAAACACGTGGACGTCGTTCGTGAGGACTTGATCTTAGTCAGTTACGAAGAAGAACTGGACTTTGTAGAAGCCGACGAATTTGGAAATGTCATCATTGCGACCTACGTGACAGCCCATGCTCGCTTAAAACTGTACGAAGCTTTAGAACTATTAGGAGATCGTGTACTGTATTTTGACACGGACAGTTGCATCTACATTGATCGCCTGGGTGAACCTCACCCTGTCATTGAAGGAGACCCTTTAGTAGCCTGGACGGACGAGCATCCCGACGACAAGATTCTCAGTTTTGCAAGTGGCGGTCCCAAAAATTACGGTTACGAATACCGTAACCCACAAGGAGAACTACACACGGAGTGTAAAGTGAAAGGATTGACTCTCAATTATCGCACCAGTCGAGTGGTGAACTTTAGCATATTGAAAGAAGCCTTGCAGTCTGGACAGGATCGAAACTTTAAAGTGACCACCCACGAGCCGCACAAGATTGTACGTTTACCCACACACCAAATCGTTAGCCGGCCCTTGGAAAAAGCCTATCAGATCGTGTACCAGAAGCGAGTACGACTTCCCAATCACTTCACTTTACCGTACGGACACGCTGGTATAAAAAAAAAATGGTTCCAAGACGATAGTCACCAACAAGAAGGATGACTTCGACACAGCAAGAATCGAATGAGAAACCCACAGAGAACTCCAAGTTCAAACCATACCATTTTCCTGTTTTCTTGCCTGACTATTGCAGTTGTGCCAGTCGATTGGAAACGTTTCAAAAATGGCCCACGGATAGGGAAGGATTACCTACTGCGAATGTTTTAGCTAGAACAGGGTTTGTCTACTTGGGACCTGAGACTGGCTTGGGATACGAAGTACAGTGTTTCAGTTGTGGTCTGAAGTTGCGTATGGATCGATGTACCTATAAAGATTCAGCTATTCTGGAACATACTCAATGGTCTCCGCATTGTGCTTACCTTTCTATGACATTTCCACCTATCACACTACGGTTCAGGTATGACGGTACCTTAGAGAAGGTAGTACCGTTGTCCAAGAAGAAAGAAAGGAAGACTGCCAAAACTAGTCATAAAACAGGAACGATGTACAAGCTCGAGACTTCATTACGACTAGTATAAAAAGGGACAACGTCCAAGACCAATAGTTCATTGTGACTACCATTGCTAAGCGAGAAAGATGAATCCTTTCACACAGCAAGTATCCAACAAGAGTAAACTCAAGTACGATGCTGTGCCTTGCGATAGCAGGGATGCCGTACACTATGACCTTAGCGATTTAGTACCACATCATCATGGGATCTTTGCTATAACTACTACTACTACCATACCTACCATGGAAAGTGATGCTGTGCGTGTCAGACCTGATGGATGCGAAAGCGATGACATTCGTTATCGCACACCTTTTCACTTTACTGGTTTTCATGGTGGATGTCTTCCTAATGAAACCATGTGACTACCACCCTACGGATGTCATGTAAAACTGAGTAGGCTCCTGAATATTTCACCGTACCCTCGTCGAAATGAACCTGTGAAAGACGAATATTCGTTCCCTGTGCGTTTGCGAGAATACTGTGACTTTGAAAGTCGGATCCAAACCTTCCAAGGAAAATGGCCAAAATATCTGGGAGGACCTACCCCCCAAGAATTAGCTAGAGCTGGATTTATCTACTTGGGCGAAGGGGATAAAGTCAAGTGCTTCAGTTGCGGTGTGTCACTTCACTTCTGGGAGAAGAAAGATTGCGCTTACCTGGAACATGCTCGATGGTCTCCAGATTGTCACTATCTACCTTTAGTGGGACCTCATCATTGAAGTGGGCATACCATGCCGTGTAAGAAACCAGCTGATTGGTTAGGAGTCCAACGTTGGACAACCCCTAGACAAGTATTTAAACCCCATGTAAAAAATAATCTTCAAACATTACCAAACGAATTGCAAAAGAAGATCTACAAGGACATTTGGCAGGGACTTGCCAGAGCCAAATCTCAATTAGTGACTGTAGAACTTTTGTGTCGAGAAATTCACAAGAGGAAATTGACAAAAGTCAACAAACAAATCCGATTTCTCTGGATCAAGGGTGCGTTCGTTCTACTATTTCGCTTTAGACCATTTACATTTGAAGATTTTATTGACATTCTTGACCGTTTCCTGGAATGGCAGTGATCAGAAATTACTCACTACGTTCATTACTTTCGCTCTAGGAGAAGTGATTGAGGTAAGAGAAAAGAGGTATAAAAACAGACTACCATGCCACGACCTTTATCATTCGTGATACAACAGATTCCGTGGAAGGAAATCAATGACACTATTGAAACGGTAGAGAATTACCAACACCTATTACGAGAACTGTGTCCATTCAATTGGGGTCGACGTGTAGTGTGTGTCTTAGTGACCTGCTTTTGGGGATTTCGTTTACCAGCCGATTCCTTGTGGACTCTTTACGAACAGTACCTACCACTCCAAAAAAACATGAAAGTGGTCCCTTCAAATGTACACGAGAGACTCATTCTGCTCAAAGCTTTGTGCTTTCATCTTGATACTTCTCAACATCTACGGGAAAACAAGATTCGTCAACTTTTAGGCACTGAAGATGTGTACGACGACGTGTGTGTAGCTTGTGACTTACACCCTCACTGGAAAGATCTACGTGACTGGAAAAGTTGGGGGTTTGAGGCATGGACAAAAGAAGTGGCACACTATGCCAAAGATTTGTATTCCTAAAAAATTAAAACGTTCCGTGAAAAAAGTAACTTTTAAACCAGTGTTAGTGACAGTGCCAGAAGAAGAAGTCGTGACCGAGGAAAACTACTCTCTTCAGGACAGGACCGTGATCGACATCCCTGAAAGGCCATTCCGGGAGGACTCTTGTGTGATTGTGCCAAGGAGTGTAGAGACTCTCAGAACATTACACAGTACCCCTACGATTTCACCTCTTGATCATCACAAATGTTGTACAGAGACTTGTTTATATTCCACTATGATCGTTTTAATGTTTCTTTTATTCATGTACTTAGCCATTTGGCTTTTATGTATTTTAGTCTTTCGTGTTGTTCACGTTTAAAGATGACAATAAATGTGTCCCGAAAAAGTATAAAAACTCTTGTCTTGTCTGTCTTCGTGTCAAAAGTGACATTCCTTTCACTACTACTATGGCTACCTCTACTGTCTCTGCTCCCTCTTCCTCCACTTTCAAAGTCATTGACGAACACGTTGATCGGACTAGTTGGGAGGCCTTGTATCTTCGCCATCCCTTTAACATGCTCATTGCTGGACCGAGCGGTTCAGGCAAAACCGAATTTGTCAAACGTTTGATCGAACATAAACATCATTTGATCGATCGTCCCCCTGAACGCATCGTGTGGTGTTACAAAGAGTGGCAGTCAGCGTACAGCCTTCTGCGAGAAAGTCAAGGCGATTCCATCGTCTTTGTGGAAGGCATTCCTGGCGAGGACGACGGGATCGTGTCTGACCCTAGTCAAACTCATTTGGTTATTTTTGACGACATGTTAGGAGAAGACGAAGAAGAAATTAAACTCTGGTTTACATGCAAAGGGCATCATCGTAATGCCAGTGTCATTTACATCACGCAAAATTTGTTTCAACAAAGTAAAGCCCATCGTACCATCAGTCTCAATGCTCATTGCGTGGTCTTGTTTAAAAGCCCTAGAGATAAATCGCAAGTACAAGTCTTAGCCAAACAGTTAGGTACGCCTTGGCTGACAAATGCGTACGACGATGCCACTCAAACCCCACACGCTTATTTACTCGTGGATTTAAAACCCACCACTCCCGATTATTTGCGATTTCGTACCCATCTGTTTCACCACTGGTGCCAAGACGGAGGGCCTGTCGTGTACACGTCCCCTTCGTCGACTTAATCACAATCACAAAAAAAAAATATATATATATAAAAACCTCGGTCACTCTGTCTCACACATCGTCAACATGACGTCCCTTCAGTCTCATCTTCCCATTAAATTGATTCGTGCCTTGTACGGTATCAGTCGCGAAAAAAATCCACAAATACGTGCTCGTGTCTTAGAAGCTAGTCTCAAAGAAGTCTTACGATGGTTTTACGGTGACAGCACGTCAATTACTGCAAGGCATCGTTCAGATTCCACATCAAACCAAACGTTTTTTTGAGAGAAACATAGGCGCCTTGACGCAACTAGCCGATCCTCGCATCGACACTCAAACCAAAAAGCAAATCATTTTGAAAGCTGGAGGTAGCGGTTCTCTAGGAGGTGTCATCATTCGTTCCCTCTTAAAATGGGATCCTAATGCTCCCAAAGTCGTCCCCAAGAAAAAAGCCACGCCCAAACGTACCCAGAAGAAAAAGAAAAAGAGCAACGGTGTCAAGACCAGGTCACAGCCTCAGGAAAAGAAAAAGAAAAGTCCACAGAAAACAGCTTCTACCCTCAAGAGAGTGTCTCCAAAAACTTCTTCCCCAGCGGTGATACCCTCTTCCTCTTTAGCGGCTGTGGCCGCTGCTCACAAAGTACCTGCCCCAAAATCAAAGTCCAAGAGAGAACGGGTTTGTTACAGAGTTTACTGGATTTGTCCAAGCAAGAACTGTCCCGATTTAGTCCGTTGCGAACTCCTCCACGTTGTGTGTTGCCTGTCATCAAGTTGATACGACGTAAAGACAATCGGTGGCGACGCATTCGAGTATAAAAAAGACCCGAGGCAAACAATACGGATCAGTGTTTTTGTGCTGCTGCACGCCCAAAGATGTCCCCTCCAAGAAGTGTACATCGTTACCATCGTCGTTCTTCTTCGATCCAAAAAGGAAAAGGAAAACGAAAAAGATAGTCACGTCACCCTAAGAAACGCTTAGCCAAACATCGGCGATACTCTCTGAAAAGACACACTCGTCCAAAGAAAAGGAGAAGCCACCAAAAGGGAGGTTTCTTTGGCCCTTTCCTTGAATTCGATAAGATAGCCGATAAGTTTGTCACAAGGGTAAAGGACAGGCTCCAAAAAAAAAATAAGATAAATACGCATGTCGAGCCATATATGTCAGTGTATGTTGTAAACCAAAAGATGCGAAAAAACAGATGCGAAAAAACGCTTAGCCAAACATCGACGTCACCCCCAGAAAAGACACACTCGCCCAAAGAAAAAGAGGAGCCGCCAAAGAGGAGGATTCTTTGGTGATTTTGGCAAACACATTGTCACCTTTATGACGAAGCGATAGTCCCCAAAAAAGGATAAAAGACCGTGTGACAAAGTCATCGACGTTAGTGTATTTTTGGTGTGTGTCCCGGAATCAACAAACAAAGATGTCACTCCGCAAAAGACATTCCTCTCCTACCCCCAAAGGAAAGAAAAGGAATGGACTGCCTCCTCGTTTAGTCAAACATTGGGACATGTTGTCTGTCCTGTCCAAAGCTCCTCCACCCATGCGAAAACAACTCATTCAAACTGCCTCCAAAGATGTCATCGATACGGTGGGCGAATGTTGTCTGAACGTCTTGAAAGGCACAACACCTTTGACTAAACATCAGAAAAATTGCTTAGCCAAACATCGACACGTTCTTCGCCAAATGGTCCAAAAGAAAATACCCATTCGTCAAAAGAAAAAGATGTTGGTGCAACGCGGAGGATTTTTACCCCTGTTAGGACTTATTACCAATGTAGCGAAACCTATACTGAGTGCAATGGGACATATTATACCTGCCCTAATTCCAAGATAAAAGACCAAGAAGATAAAAGGAGGACACTGGAGTCAAAAGATCTCAGACGTGATCCTTGAAATCTGATGGAAGGACGAATACTAGCTTTAGTCCCTTACAAACGATGGATGGAATACCATCGTTGGCAAGAACAACGAACCCCACATTTACCTCCCAATCCTCATTTGACCAAGATGTCCCAGTTACAACACGAATTGCAATCATTGATGGATCGCAGAGATTTGTCAGAAACGGAAAAATCGCAACGGTACGGTCATTTGTTGCAACTACTGCAACTCTTTCACCAGAAAGCTTTAGACGAAACAGCTCAACCCACTCTGAAAGATTTTAAGGCCTTAATGAAAAGTCCATCACCACCACTACCACTTCCAATGGTCAAGACAGAACGTCCACTACCACTAGTCCCAGTGATCAAGACAGAAAAAGAAGAAGAGTTTCAAACTCCACCAGAAAAAGTATGCAAGTTAACAACACCACCTACATCCAGAATTGGTTGGATTAAAAAGATGATGGCTATTCCTTCTTCCTCAGAAGAGAAAACGAAAGCCAAGACAGAAGTAAAACAAGAACTGATTACCCCTGTACAAACACTGTCCTCCTCCTCAACACCTATTGCTCGTCGGACACGCAAAGCATTACAATCCAAGAAAATACCACAGAAAGACAAAAGTAGCATCAGTGAAGATTGGATCACTTATTAAAACATGGAGAAGGTGTTAGCCAGCATTTACTACGATCCATCCCATCCCGCAGGTTACGGAGGAGTTCAGAAATTGTATCGGGCTGCCAAAACTCGACTGTAAAGTATCCGTTTACCTCATGTGCAACGCTGGTTACAAGAACAAGCCACGTACACCTTACACAAACCCATTCGACGAAAATTTTCCAGAAGTCGCACCGAAGTGGAGGGTATCGATCATCAATGGCAAGCCGATTTAGCCGATGTCTCTCATTTGGACACCTACAATCGTGGCTACAAATATTTGTTTTGAGTCATCAACGTCTTTTCCAAATTTGCTTGGGTCGTACCAATGACCTCCAAATCGAGCAGTGAGTTAGTGCGAGCCCTGCAACTGGCGTTGAAACAAAGCGGGCGTCACTCTCTTCGATGGCAAACTGACAAAGGCACCGAATTTCTGAACCAAGCTTTCCAAAAAGAATTGAAGAAACGTGACATTCATTTTTTCAACACCGAGAATCCCGAAGCCAAAGCCAGCATCGTGGAACGTTTTCAACGCACCTTGAAAGAACGCATGCGGAAATATTTTACGCATCAACACACTCTCAAGTACATCGACGTCTTGCCACACCTCGTCCAATCGTACAATTAATCTTACCATCGGAGCATTGGGAGTGCCCCCCAAGAAGTGACTCTCGACAACGAAGTGACCGTCTTCGAGCGTCTGTTTGGTACGTCCCCGACAGTGCCTGTCCCCAAGAAAGGTGGAGTGTTGGCATCAGGAGATTGGGTACGTATTGGCAAAACCAAACGCACTTTCAACAAAGGTTACTTACCCAATTGGACCACCGAATTGTTTCGTGTCACCGAACGTGTGCGTGGCCGTCATCCTCCCGTCTATAAATTAGAAGACATGAACGGAGAAGTGTTAAAAGGAACGTTTTACTTGCCCGAGTTACAACGTGTGACCAAAAAAGAAGACGACGTGTACGAGATCGAAAGTATTCTCGATCGAAGAACCCGAAAAGTAGGAAAGAAACGTGTCAAAGAAGTCAAAGTACGTTGGAAAGGATATCCTCCCAGTTTTGACTCTTGGATCGACGCTTCGCAACTCATCGACTATAAAAAGAAGTGACCATCATGCTCTTCAACACAGCTTCAGTTACTACAGTGACCACTCCGTCGCCCAGTTCTTCTCTGCAAGATCTACAAAAGCAACCCTTGTGGGTGTGGTGTGGAGAACGTGTGCCTAAAACGCAAATCGTCTTTTTCTGCCAAATCTTTGTGGTGTATTGTGTCATCGGTGCTGCCATTGCCAATTTGAGTTTGCAACAAGGAGACAAACAATTGTGGACTATTTTATTGAGCAGTTGCATTGGTTACCTTCTTCCCAATCCGTCTCTGAAATATTCCTCTAACGGAAACAACAACAGCAACGGTGGCCTTGCGTCCAACGTTAGTCACCAATCCAATCACAACAATCCTCTTTTAGACACTCCTCTAACTTCCAGTGACTCCTCGGACGCTAGAACTCTGGAATTATGAACAACCAATTTTTCTTAACGTTACCCAGTGACAGTTCCATGGAGGTGTTTCCCACTAACACTTTGTGCTGTTTCTCGGCCAGATTACCTCAAGCCATCCAATTGGATCACGAAGCCCATTGGGAAGTGACTTTGGTGGAAATAATTCACCCTACACAAATCAAAAACATCATCGAAAATCAAAACACTTTTACGGTAGAAGTTCATGACGAACAAGTGCAACAAACCTTTGATGAACGTAGTAGTTTAGCTGACTCTATGAAATCACAAGACCCCAAAACTAAACGAACCACTTATCGGTTGAAAATTCCTGTGGGCTATTATTTTAGTGGTCAGCATTTGGTGAACACCAAGACTGACAGGTTCAATTTCATGTTTGGTAAAGTCTTAGAGAAAACCAGAAAAAGTGTCACGATCGATTGCCACAAAATATCTCGTCGCCTACTCATCAAATTTTCAGAGGACAAAGTATTGGCCATTAAATTTTGTCCTGAATTGTATGACATTTTGGGTGGAGACCCCAAGTTCATCAAGATTGCAAACGAAATGCCAGCTGTGACCAGTAACTCAGATTTTGGGAGATATTTTAGATTCCCTATAGAAATGAACCAAGGACTGAATTTGATGTTTGTATACTCCGATGTGGTGGAGTACAACGTGGTGGGACACACCTCCGTACCGTTACTGCGTGTCATTCCTTTCAAAGTGGATTCTGCCACGTCTGCTGACGAGGAAGGTGGAAACACCTATCACGTTCACCGCGAATTTGTACATCCTCACTATTTGCCCGTCAGTAAGTCGTATTTCGACACTGTCAACATTACTATAAAAGGAGATCTGGGACAAAATATTCCATTCACCAAAGGGAAAGTCACAGTGAAACTCCATTTTCGAAAACGATTACTCTAACTTTTTGTCAGTCATGTATCCTGTGTACCAAGGAGTCGTTCGACAGCGAGGACATGGTTTAGGTACTATGCTTAAATCAGCCTTTCGTTCAGTGGTTCCCGTTTTAAAACCGATGGTGACACGGGGATTGCACGCCTTAAAAATGCCGCGTTGACGCAAGGTAAAGAATTTCTCCAAAATGCCATCATTGACAAACAAAACCCCAAAGAAGCTTTCTTGAGAGCAGGCAAAAATGTCTTGCTTGAAACGGGTAAAGACCTTTTGGGTCGGCGAGAAACTCCTATAAATGCCCTGGGCAATGCCGAGTCAGGTATTCCTGCTTCCCTGACGCCACAGCAAGGACAAGGCAGAAAAAGACGACGAAAACACCCCTTCAGAAGAAGACTTCACACCCCTAGAGCTAGAAAGTCTAAGAAAAGAAAAACCGTCCGAGAGTTAGACGTTTTTGATTATTAAGAAAAAAGAAAATGATACACCGAGAGTCTTGTGCTTGTTCCAAGTAGGAACTGGATCTGTTTGCTGTGCCACCCACCATGATGACGATGCAAGAATCCCAATGGGTCGAATTTCATCCCGTCTCCTCTCTGACAGATTCAGCTCCCATCGAGTTTGAAATCAAAGGACAGCCGGAAGATTATCTCGATCTGAATAGCAGTTACTTGTACCTAAAACTGAAAGTGATCAAAACCGACAACACCAATCCGGGAGCCGATGACAGAGTAGCTCCCGTCAACAATTTCATGCATTCCTTGTTCAGCGAAGTGGATTTGTACTTGAATAACAAACTGGTCAGCAGCAGCATGGATACTTACCCTTACCGAGCGTACCTAGAAAATCTCTTGACGTACGGAAAAGAGGCCAAGAACATTCATCTGGATGCTTGCGTAGTATGGAAACCTGACACCGCAGGTGAAGACACGTTTAACGACACAGCTGTGACAGCCGATGACAATCCTCACAATGTGGGTTTTAACAACCGTCGAAGGAAAATCCTGCAAGGTCGTAGTTTAGAACTGATGGATCGTTTGCATTTGGACATGTGGTTGCAAGACAAGTATTTGCTGAACGGAGTGGATATTCGCCTGAGACGCAATCGCAGCAGTGTCACTTTCCATTTGATGGCTGATGCCAACGAGTACAAAACCATCATCCAAGAAGCCAGACTTTACGTGCGTCGTGTAGAAGTGTTACCTAAAGCGGGAAACGACATCAGTCAAACATTGGGCAGATCGACCGCTAAGTATCCGATACGACGTGTAGAAGTGAAAACATTCACCATTGCTGCTTGACTCCGATCCAAGATCGAAGATCATCTGTTCCAAGGACAGTTACCCAAGCGTTTAATCGTTGGCATCGTCAGTAATGCAGCCCTCAACGGAGCCCACGATCAAAATCCTTTCCAGTTTAAGCACTACAGAGTGTCCAAGATCGAAGTCAGTCGTGATGGCAAGACTTTGTGTACCAGACCCTTCGAACCTAACTTTGTCCAGAAGAATTACTTGAGATCGTACTTGTCCCTGTACGAAGCTATGGGGCAACTAGGAACCAACACCAGTCACGGTATTTCGTACGAAGATTATGTCGGAGGTTACACTTTGTGGGCCTTTGATATCACTCCAGACCAAGGCAGCGACGAGGGACATTTCCACCCTATAAAATCCGGTCAACTGCGTGTGGAACTTCAGTTTGCAGAAGCTCTCACTGAGACGGTCAACGCCATCCTGTATGCTGAATTCGATAATACCATAGAAATCAACAGTTTGAGAGAAGTCATTGTAGACTATTAGACACAATTGAAGACTCCTATCCCTCTTTAAACAGTAGAGAATCTTTGGACATGGAATGGGAGGATAGCGTGAAAGCAGAACCCCAAGACCAAGACAAAGAGGACGAGGTAGTAATCAAGTCCAGATGGCCAGAACAAGAACAACATTTAGTGTCCTGTTTTGCTAAACACCTGGCGGATACAATTACGGAATTGAGTAAGAGAGATTGTTATGGATGTCAAAACGATCATCCCAGTCAAATTCAACACGATAAATGTCTGGGAATGAGTCAAGAAGAAAAATTGGACGAGTATCTGGACGAAGCTTGGAGTCTCATCTCAGAAGAAACAGTGTTGCATGAGTGGTATGAAGGCTTGCGTGAGCTTTCCTGCCCTCCATAGACTACTCTAGAGATCTATCGCATCGAAGCTCTCTTAGCCCAGAGTGCGGAGACAAGGCGAAGAAACGGCTACTTGACAGAGCGTTTCAAACAAAAAGTCAGAATTGAATTGATGACTTATCATTACCCGTGGAGAAACCCCCCCCCCAAAAAAAACCAACACAACAAAAAATGGATACCTGGGAACTTTATTACCTTTTGAACAATAGTTCGTATACTGCTTCTTGGAATCCTGTCGTGTGCGCTAAAGATGAACTACCTCATCGCAAACCTCAAGACCATCAAGCTTATGTCATCAACACGGACGAAAGTCATCTTCCAGGAACTCACTGGGTTGCGGTCTACTTCCCTCAAGAGGATTGTGTGGAATATTTTGATTCGTATGGATTACCCCCTTTGGAAGACGATATCATTGACTTTATGAGAAGAAATGCGCAGACGACACGATACAATAATGTGAAATTACAAGGCACAGATTCCATGGTGTGTGGACAATATTGTGTGTGTTTTCTTCATCAACGCAGTCTTAGATATCCTTTAGAACATTTAGTGACTTATTTTGATCGTCACTCTTCTAGAAACGATGAGAAAGTAGATCGATGGTTTTGTGACCATTATGGTTATCTGTTGTCTTTAGCTAGGAAACGTAGTGTACATCAATGGCCTCATGACTTCCATCAATGGAAATCTCACATGATTTCACAACGTTGTTAACCTTGTCAAAAATAATTTGTTTGATGTTATTGTTACTTGTTACTTGTTACTTGTTGGTTGAATAAAAAATGTTGTGTTTTGGAAAAATGTGTCTGTGGTTTGTTTTCAAAAAACACTGTGAATATATGCTCTTTGACTTCTTTCTATCCCTCACCATGACATGAGCTATCATAGCGTTCCGACACTAAAACCGAGTAGGGATGTTTTCTATCGCGTCCGCGTTTGAACCGTATAAAGTGGGTTGGTCTCCAGTCCGGTCATCCATGGTTGACTCGTCTACCTATGAACATGCCTTCCAGACTAGCCCAGCTGAACGAAGCTTACGTCAGTTTACATCGTTTCAGGCTAAACCTGATACCGAAGCCTGAAGAGATAGAGAATGTCAGGATGTTATCCATAGCCCAAGACCTAATAGAAGAGGTCTTTAGAGAGGAAATTAAGAAAGAACAAGAAGAATGGACTGAGAAGTACAGACTTCAGAAGAAGCAGAGAGAAGAACAACAGCAGCAACAACAGCAGCAGCAACAGCAAGAACCAGACAGAGGTTTTGTGGACTGCCGTGTGGACACCAAAGAATTTTCCTTCTCTTTCCGCAGAAGCAGACCGTATCGTATAGGAAATCCTGCCACCAGACGGGGACGCAATCTTAGACAGTAACAAAAGATTGCCATTACTCCCGTTAACAAATAAAAACAGCCCTTTTCAGGGCTACCCAATACTCACGAAAAGACATACTAATTCAATTTGCCAAAACTTTTAAAATTTAAAAAAAATAAATAGAAGTGTGTCTATAAGCACTTCGTTTCTTTTGTCAGTAAAAAAAATCCACCCTTTGTTTTCTCTGTCTTGTCCAATCGTGCATGTCTGTGTTTGTAAGTAAAAAAGTAAAAACGTCAACGTGAGTGCTTCTTTTAGGTCCGCGCGTTTGATGTGATGGTAAATTTGGGTGTCAAAGGATGTTTACCTTCACGTCCGTGCTCCAGGAATATAAAGCGGCACAATTATCAGTCTGGCTACCATTGTTGACTAGTCAACATTAAAAATGAGCAGCAGATTAGCGAAATTGTTGGAGCTCCAAATGCACCTGGAGTATGCCAGGCGTCTTTTAGACGAACTGACTAGGGAGGCCATAGATGAGAAAGACAGGATAGAAGAGGAGGAGAAGAAAAAGAAAGAAAAGAAGGAAAGGATCCTGCCTCACCTCTTCATAAGACCTCAGTGTGAGGTGAAACCTGAGGTGAGGACGCCTCCACAACCAGTACGACCACCTCAACCACAGCCACAACCACAGCCGCAGCCACAACTACTACCAGCACTACAACGACCGAGAGACGCTGTCCCTCAAATTGAAAATTGGGAGCAGGAGTTGGAGAGACAGCGGCAAGAGTGGGAGCCGCAGAGACCTCACCATCCCCGGGTCTGGCATAGGAGAAGACAGAGAGAACAAGTCTTCACTATCCCAGAGACTGAAAACTGGAATGATGAGGCCACTCAAGCTCCCACTCCCGACCACACGTGTCAATTGGGAGCAGGATTGGAGTCTTCGTTGTGTGTGTGGTGCTCGCCCTGGGAGGTGTCAGCATTAACCAGTTGCAATTGGAGTTCAAGAAAAAAAACAGCCCTTCTCAGGGCTAGCCAGATCTCTAGAAAAGAGAGACTATTCAATTTGCCAATTGGTGTGAATGTAGAGTAGTATGACTACAAACACTCACTCCTTTACTGATGTGTGTGTGTGTGTGTGTGTGTGTGTGTGTGTGTGTGTGTGTGTGTGTGTGTGTGTGTGTGTGTGTGTGTGTGTGTGTGTGTGTTTGCATGCGCATTCGTTGGTGAGGATAGTAGATATGTGTGTATATTTTTTGCTTTCTCGTTCGTTGGTGAGGATAGTATATAGGTGTGTTTTATGCGTTCTCCTTCGTTGGTGAGGATGGTATATGGATGTGTGTTTTTCTTCTCATCCCGATTGTGAGGATAGTAAATAAGTGTGTGTTTTATGCTTGCTCGTTCGTTGGTGTGGATAGTATATAGGTGTGTGTTTTATGCTTGCTCATTCGTTGGTGAGGATAGTAAATAGGTGTGTGTTTTATGCGTGCTTGTTCGTTGGTGTGGACTGTATATAGGTGTGTGTTTTATGCTTGCTCGTTCGTTGGTGAGGATAGCAAATAGGTACGTGTTTTATGCTTGCTCGTTCATTGGTGTGGATAGTATATAGGTGTGTGTTTTATGCTTGCTCGTTCGTTGGTGAGGATAGCAAATAGGTGTGTGTTTTATGCTTGCTCGTTCGTTGGTGTGGATAGCATATAGGTGTGTGTTTTATGCTTGCTCATTCGTTGGTGAGGATAGTATATAGGTGTGTGTTTTATGCTTGCTCGTTCGTTGATGTGGATAATATATAGGTGTGTGTTTTATGCTTGCTCGTTCGTTGGTGAGGATAGTAAATAGGTGTGTTTTATGCTTGCTCGTTCGTTGGTGAGGATAGTATATTTATGTGTTTTATGCTTGCTTGTTCGTTGGTTGTTGTAATAGTATATCCTATGTGAAGTGAATGTAAGGGATGTTTTCGTTCACGTCCGTGCTTGACGTATATAACGCGGAAAAAGAAGCTAATAAAGAAGACACCAATTCTACGCCATTGGAGTCTACCATCAATCGATAAACAGAAACGGGAAATTGTACAGAGAAAAGATGTACATTACCACTCAATCGCAATTAGCCACTTCAGAAGACGTACATTGCCACCCATCAACAACTTGCCAATTTGAAAAGATCAACAACTTGCCAATTCGAGAAGATATAAATAACTACACTACAAATTGCCAGACAAGCATCAAAGCAAGGGGCAGTCCAGGCCGCACTACCTGCTGCCCCACAAACCCCCCACCAACCCCACCGGACAAGCATAGCATACCCCGGACAAGCACAGCATACCCCGGACAAGCGTACGGACAATAATAAAGGCAAGTGGCAGTCCAGGGAGGCCTACCTGCTGCCACACAAACCCCCATCCCCACCGGACAAGCATAGCATACCCAAGTACGGACAAACTCAAAGGCAAGGGGCAGTCCAGGAAGCTCTACCTGCTGCCCCACAAAACCCTACCGGACAAGCACAGCGAATCCATATCGAGCGGCAATTAATCCTCGCAAGAAGGAGATATTGCAGAGCACAGCTCGACATGGACAACCAAGGGTCTTCAATTTGGCTCATGAAGACCCGACACAAACCAACCATGATCCTTTCGAGCCTCGTCAAAAAAAGAAAAAAAAAATATCCAAACACATTCACCAATTACGGATAATTATTAGGAAGGGCACACCTCCCTCCAGATTGGGAAAGAATTTCGGAAAACGGACACGTACACTATGTACACAAAATTCAAATTTAATCTATACCCAACATACCAAATTCATAACTCAACAAACCTTGATAAATTACACAGGTGACTTACACAATACTGGCATAGGGCAGTCCACTAGTACAACTGGACTACATTTGACACTAAAACCGGCCTTGCCGTTGGGCCGGGGCGCCTTGTGGCTGGTGTTGGTTGTGCCTTGGATGGCTGTCTCCTTGGCCCTTTCGTGCCGTTTCTGCACTGCCTCCCTTCCGGGTCTCTTTCCGCCTCTGCCTCGTTACGGACGTGTCTGCTCGCTGCTGGGCATGTGAATGAAAGCAAACTAGGGGGTTATGATGGCACCATACTCATACCCCCAAGAGGACGTGAGGGCACAATGCTCACACCTCGAAGGGCCCAGCCTAGGGCTCTGAGAGGCAGTGGTGGCACCATACCCACACCTCCGAGGGCCCAGCCTAGGGCTATAACCAGTCGCGAAGCACAGAGTGCATATGCGACTATAATCCTTCCGTCAGTCAGTCGCGAAGCACTCAGTGCATAGGCGACTTTAATCCATGGACACACACACAGTCTGGCTACCCACGTTGACTAGTCAACAACTTCAAAAGAAAAAATGAATTTGTTTAATGAATTAAGGCATTATTTCTGGATGATGGATGCAGCCTACGTGGTGGAAAGGCTTGAAAAAGAATGGCGCTATCCAGTCTCGAAAGACTTTGTGACCAGTCAAGTCAATAGCCTCAAGGTAGCCAGGGATCTGGTGGCCGGAATGATAGAAGAGGAGGTGGAAAAATTAAGAGGATTCATAAAGCCTAAGTATGTAAGAGTGGGGACATTGAAGGAAGCCCTTGATCTTGTCATCAATGTGAGGAGCTTCTTGCAAGATACATTTAATTGCACAGAGTGGTCTTTTGTCAAGTAGGGCTTAGACCAGTTAAAGAAAGCCGAAGACAAGATGAAAAACGTGATGGAAGAAGAAGTGAATAAGATTAAAGAGACCTGGACAAAAGAAAGAAAGGACAAAGAAAACATAAAGAGAAAAGAAGATTTTGAGAGACTGAACAGGAATTGGATGAAGGTACAGGAAAAGTTTAGAGGTCTGGGACATCCTGACTGGATTCCAAACGAAGAAAAGAAGAAGAAGAAAGGAATTATTGAAAAAGTGAGAACGTGGTGGAAGAAGTGGAGACAATAGAAGAAGACAAAGGCCCTTTTCAGGGCCAATTCATATGCCTCGAAAAGTTATTAATTCTTTCTTGCCTAAAAAAAAATTTAAAACCCTACTCTACTAAAACACGAACGCGACTGATTCGTGTTTGTCTATAGCAATGACACAGGTGACATGACGTCACAGTACTACCTTGCTACATTGTTGCCAATGACCAGTACCGTGACGTCACCCTACCTGTTCCATTCCTCTTGGCGCTATACAGGCCCAGCGTGTGCTAATACAAAATTCCCATTAGAGCCATAGTGCCCCAGGCTGATTTTTTGGGCCTATAAATCGGAGGGCCATAGTGCCCCAGGCTGATTTTTTGGGCCTATAAATCGGAGGGCCATAGTGCCCCAGACTGATTTTCCTTCTTTGGCATGATGAGGGCTATACTACCCCACTACACTACTCTGAATTCTTTGTTGGTGTGCGATATTCAGGTATATTTACGTTCAGATGAACTATAGAAGTTGTACTGATTTAATCTCTTACAGTCTTGTTGTTTTCTCTTTTCTTTGCAGGATTTCCAGGTGACCCATTTTTGTGTGGAAACATAGCACCGAAAGGCTTGTATACATCAAAGACAAGGTATTTAAGACTTCGGTTCAAACCGGATCCTTTTCCCGCTCAGAATGGTCGATTTTCATTAGTGTTCAACTCCTATGATAACGGTAACTGTTTAAATAAGTTTATAAAAACTGTAACACTAAACACTAAACCACCACCACAACAGTCATTATCATCAGCGTTATTGTGATCATTTTCATCATGACAATCACCTTTATCACCATCATTCGTCATCGTCACCAACACCAACACCACCATCAGCAGCAGCACATTATTATCATCATTTTATCTTTTTCATGATGATGATGGCGACGATTATTATTATTATTATTATTATTATTATTATTATTATTATTATTCTCCCGCCATTAGCAAGAACATATCATGTTATGATGTTCCTATATACATACATATGCCAGACTGTCCCCTATTTTGTTTTCTAAACAACTAAACGTGTACTTCGACACACGAACTCTCTGAACATGCCATATTTTAGCCATGTAAAAGTTTATAGTTTTATAAATATTTATTTTATTGTAAGACACTTGGTCGTTGTTTCTATTAAATTTCATACCTAATTAGCATCACCATTTACAAAAGAAGAGTTAGTCATCGTTTTATGGAACAATCAATGTACAGTGTTGACTTTCTATGCTAGCAAATCAAACAAGCAAACACAAAAGTAAATGAAACTTTGATGCCACTTTTGTAGCGTTTATTCTTGGAATGTTCCCAAAATGTTCACATTAATTTAGCGAATGATTGAAGAGAGTTTTAAAACCAAACAATGTAGCACTCGACGATGATCATTATTTTGCACTTTCAGGTTCATGCGAAACAGACGAATATGATGTCAGAACGGCCATTGCATACACGAGGACCTCAACTGCAGTGGGTATAATCCATGTGGAGACTACTCTGATTGTAAATTCCTACTCACTTCCATCGGAGTTATCGGCCTTGTTATTGGTGTAGTTGCGGCCGCCGGCCTTTTGATAGGAATTTGTACATGTATTTGTTGCTGGAAGAGAAAACCAAGAAGACACAGTTCAAGGGTAAAGACAGTTGTAAAATATATGTATGACCATCTTACAGTCCTTATAAACATGCGTTCAGTAGGATCATATTGTTACGATAGGTCTGAGCCGACAAAACAAATCATAATTTTAAAGACTCGTAGTTTTACAGACACATGCTATAGAACAGCTCTCATTACTGGTATTTTTGCTAATCTGATTACAGAAAAAAGAGTGGTAGCTCAGTTTTCAGCATGCTGGACTCCTACACAGAAGTACCGGGTTCGATTCCCATATGAGGCTGGTTTGACTGCCAAGCCACTAGGCAAAACACTTTGAAGCAAAATTAGCCTAGTCAGACCAGGAATGTTATTTTATGTCTCTGGTTTACACCAGTCATTTTATAACATCTTATCAGATCCATTCAGTTACTTCCAACATAGTCGTTGCATCGTCTAGGTTGTTAATTATTTTTTTGAAAATTGCCTGTCCGAGGATGTTTACTGTTCAATTTTGAAAACAGCGAATTCTGTAAAGAAACAGGTCAAACTTACATAATTCGTCCTATATTTGTAACTTCATTCACCCCTGTTAAAGGGAAACAACGATTTTATAAAAGGATGCAATATGTAGACAGTACTTTTTCAGTGCGAAGTTTCCGTATTTTCTAACAAGCGCCGCTTACAAAGACTTAAAATCGACTAGTACTTGATATTTTCCAAACCTAATTATCCTAAATTATCAAATATACAGACACGAATTACTTCCGCCGCAATAAAACAGCAAATAGTACCGGTATTTAAAAGGTTCCAAAGAAGACGCCAAATTCATAGCAGAAAACTGAGAAAAACAAATGCAAATTGCCGTTTTTCAAATACAGACATTATTCTTGAAGAAGGTTACTTTAATTCCAATGTTTTTAAAACTGTGAATTACAGCTGATATTTTGTTTGGTTTTCTTTCTTTTTTTGGGGGGGGGGTCTTTCTTACAAGGGCGAACTTGGCGTACGTGTCAGCCGGCCTATGGTCTTACTACGCCATTCGAATTAAGTGACAACGTGACCCGATCACGTGGTCTAAAATTGCTTTTAAAACCAACGTTTTATAGTGATTTAATTCATTCGTAAATTAATACCTTCGGAGCTCAAAGGTATTTTGTGTTGTGACCAGTTTGAGTTACGTTTTTCTAGTTTTCGGAATTAGTAATTAATTTCTCTGGAAAACACACATAAGTGCTCTACATTAGAATTCTTGGACAAAGACATTTATTGAAAATTATTCGGAATTCTAAAGCCGGAATATTAATTTTAGTGATTCAACAAGGAACTGTTAACACGACAACACAAACAGGATACAGAAGACGTCATCGCCTTCTATCTTGGAATTTTATCGGAATTCGAACTTTGATTCATTTAGAACTTTTTAGTGATAGGACTTATATTTTTAAATTCTAGAATTAATCTTTGGATTAGATTCACAAACCGTAAGTCCTTTTTCATATTTTTACCTTGTTTTCTAGGGAAATAAATTATTTTGTTAAATTTTACAAAGCTTGTTCGCTTCACTCCTTTTTTGTTACTTTT
>JAECUM010025007.1:0-12756 GCA_016617855.1 Megalonaias nervosa | reverse complement strand
TGGATGACCCACAGCCGGTTAGGAGGGAACCTGTGCATGAGTTCAAACTTTTCGCGTAAAATCATGGACTTGGAACGCCGAAAGGCATAAGGAAAGGACTAGATCTATGTTATCGCAGCCTCTATTGCAAATGAGACTGCCGCGCATATTCGTCAAGAAGAGCCACCGGAATTTAAGCGCACATGCTCGAGGGTGATTTAGAAAAGTATCTTTCACTCATTCCATACACGCACAAAGCAGGCACAGGAGTTGTGAAATTTGTCTCCAAGATAAGACAAAGAATGGTACCAATGTTAGAGTACACTGGCACCTCCAGAGTTAAGTTGGACAGTGTTATGAATGTGTACTTGATTATGTGTTCAATATCCAACCCTTGTGGTTTAGCAATGATTTATATATAGTGTTGAACAGTGAAGATGTAGAGTCCATCACTGATGAAACCGTCAACGCTTTTGCATCGATCCTCGAAATATTGAAAAACTAAGCAGATTCAGATTGGACACTTGCCAGATGCGTGAACGTTTCACAGTATATTTTCTCTTAGAAGGACATTCGCGGGCCGCGTTTTATTCCAACACCAAAATTATGTTCTGCATCCGGCTGTGATAAACGATAAAAAAAGACGACAACCCGTGTTTCTAATGGGCGATTATATCCGCGCTCTAGCTCGCATGCGATGATACAAATCATCAAAAATACCAACATCACCTGCATGAAAAGTTCCGAAAAAGTAATTCCTGTACAGATGCCATACCAGCATTTCCTGTACAGAAACCATACTAAAAGATGGTTGCAGATCTCAACTACGGCATTGTCGGTAATGTTTTTGTTTCGAGCAACTGCTTAAGTGATAAACACCTGTCCCACATTTACCAAGGAAACATTCATATGGGGGACTGCTGTTCGTCTGCTGAGCGCCGTGTCATTACATTTGGACAAAAAAATTTTCCCGACTGCTTTGCCGGCGTAACAAGTACACAACGAAATGATATCCGTTGCGATGCCACCTGAATGTATTTATCAGTCGCGTCACGTTCATGACTTCCACTGTTTGTTTGGGAATCAGTAGAAAAAAAAAACAAAACAGTACAATCATAAAAAAACTCAGCAAGATCGTGTTAAAATTCACTTCGGTGCAACGGAAGATGAATATCCTTTATTTGCCTTATTATGTCTATTTAATTGTTTGCTTTACATTTTTCCATGACTGTAATATGTACTTTAGATAATGTAAACATAAATCTATATATCTATCTATATCTATATATCTATCTATCTATATATATATATCTATCTATATATATGTATATCTATATATATGTATATCTATATATATCTATATATATCTATATCTATATCTATATATATTCTCATCATTCTACGTTGCAAAAATAATATTTATAGAATTTGAGTTAGGAATACCCCAGAACCAGTCTTGATTAAAATTAAACTTGAACTCGCCATTGGAACGAGTCACACTTAGGTAAGGAGCATATGTGTAGAAATATGAATTTGAGAAATAATTAATTCTGATTTTCTATATTTATATTCGAATCCATTACCAGAGTTTACAGATGTGTTGATGAAACCAAATATAATTCGAGAGGAATTATTTATATACAATATTCATTAGAACTCCTAAAATGTGCGTTGACTTTTGGACATTTCATGTTATTTTCGTGAACACACTGAAACACATTCTGAATTGCGACATTCTATTATATCAGAATATTTAAGAATATTGGACTACATCTGGAGCATGCTATAGTTTTAGACCTGATGCAACAGATCGATATAGTCGCAAATTTTGTATCCTGGCATGACTCTTTTGCATTGCTTCTTAAATCGTTAGAGATTACCGTGAAATGGACACTACGATGACTTGCCTCGTTTCTGGACACCAATTAATGGATCTCTGGTGGGCGCTTTGAAATCGACGGAGACGGACAAATAACTTCGCATGGAAGATTCAAAGTTCGATATCAATGATATATGACTTGCACAAAGAGAAGCCGTGCACGTCGCATGCAATCTACAACTGCGAATTTACCATGGTCAAACAAGATTTCCGGATATGCTTCATAACCTAAATGCGTGAGATGGCCAACTGATCAGGTGAGGAGTCTCAATGTTATCGAACACACCAATAATTACCATTGCTAACAACAAAGACAATTACTTTATGTTCAGATTCGAAACTGTTGAAAAATCGTAAAAACATTCCAGTCCAGGAGAGTTTCTCACGGAGACGATCAATTTCCTGTTTCTCCTCAATGCCGATTTGCTGAACGTACAAATTTCATCTTGCTCACGTGCAAAGGAAAGTATTCTTACAAATACATGATTTAATAAATAATGTTTTCTCAAATGAAACTGTCACCAATTGACGCATTCCTTTCGTCGATGTCACTCGAAAGAGTTGTGACGAAACCTTTGCGCACGCGAACACTCTATGGTCCTCGTTTGGTGGTCGAAATCTTTGTGACTACCACAACTTGCTTTAGCACATGGATACGATAATGTGTGGGAATGCCTTTGCGACGGTTCGCGATAAATGCCACGATACCGTCATCCACGTGTACAAGCTCAATGCCGCGTATTACTTCTCCTCGACGAGAGTGTCATGGAATGTATTGGTGTCGAACACCTAGGTTGAGCTGGAGCTGCTTATGGACATTGATCGACATCTGTTTGTCGAGCATGGAATTTGTGGCAGGATTTCAATGGCCAGCCAGAATCACTCTCGCGCGAGCAGCACACGCGTGGTCGGATAAAACCTATAGTGATAGTGTCGATGCGTAGGTGAGTTTGCATGGAAACTGTGCTTTTGTATGAACATTCACGTGTGTGACAGCTACGTTGACGTAAGGTACTTCTTTTAAGTCAACTTGGAATATCTGGACAAGCTTCATCACAGAAGATTATCATCTCGCTTCCGAAGAGCTCGTTGCACCATAAATATTTGTTCCTGCATCAACGATTCCGTTCTTAAATTTGTCCAGTACACAAAGCCTGTTCCGAATCTGCGCTGGAAACAACTATATCGTCCACGTACGAAACCTACAGTTGTATTCTACGACTCAGACTGCCTGCGCTGTGAGTTCATTGGGTGATACGGTTTTGTTAGTGAGCTTGGATGGCTTCGGATATCTAGGTGAGAAAGTCACCACCGCCACATACAAGTCCGAGAAGGATGATGTGAAGGGATTTCAATGTTTTTTCATGTAAAGGTTCTTCTATGACAAGACCAATCCGTAGTAAGCCGACACGTTCGAGATGTTGTACACGGAAAAAGACTTTTTGTTGATTCACATTGTCAGCAATGCCTCCTACCCGGACAGGGATGATGCATCCCTTGCGTGCGAAATTGACATCAGCGAGTATCACAAGGACTATCTGCTCTTCGGCAACGTAAACAAAGATGGAATGCCTAACCGGCAAGACAACCTCAAGATAATGTTTTAAGGAGGTCGCCACCAAAATACAAACGTTATTTATGTGTCGAATGATAACCACACGTTTCTAAAAGAGATCCGAGATAACTGTAACATGATGATATTTTGTGGGACTCACGCGCACAGTATCTAAAACTTTTATTGGACATGGTGCGCTGCTGACCAATAGTGGGTAGAGTTTCGAAATATTTTTGTCCCATCCGTGAAACCACAAAGCAGGTGAAGAAATTCGCGGACCGTGCCGCCAAGATGATTTATACAGAAAAGAAACTGTGTCGATTTTAAGGTCAGCCTGAGCCGTGGAACAATTGCACGTGGGAGCCCACCAAAGAGTCGATGAGACAATTGAATATAGTCTAATCAATCATCCAAACGCAAGTCAAAGATAAAACGGACTGAAATATTTAACGATCTACGTCGCCAGATGAAGAAGGAGTAAGGAGATCGTTGCGAAGAACTGGTGAGATTATGTAACAGAACGCTACATCAACCTTTTCTACAATACCACTTTCAAAATTCGGTTGAGTGGGTATAAGGGCAAAGAATCAGACAAGAATGGAAAGAATGTTACGGTGAAATGAAACAAAACACAAACGATTAGCCTAGAGCCAGGAGTGAAAACAATAGAAAACTTGGTCCGAATTCTTCGTGGGAACCATAACAAATGAAATGTGTTGATGTGGGTTTTGTTTTTAATTTGCTAATTACAGTGGTCTCTAAAAGATCGCGAAGAATATTCTTCTTAAAAGTGTTACGACCCTGTAGTTCAATTACATATGTGTTAAAATTTAAATTCTTCCAATTCTTTGTTTCATTTTTATTTTATTTTTATATCACTAAAAGTTATTATTATTATGGTGATGATTATGTTAGCATCTACGGATGGTGCTACTAAATACAATTTACTCAATTTTAACCACCGCATTATTAAATTTAATAATAGTTGTGTTTTACCTGATCCAGATGGACCTATTATAATCATCCTTATCGAATTTGGTAATGCTGGGTGATGCTTAACTGGCTCCTGTTTTCGTGTCGCCGAAAAGTCAATTATATCCATATAATAAATAATATGAGTCTATATTGTGTTCGGTGTAAAATTTCTACACCCACTGCTGAATTAACTACAATAACAACAAAAAATAAACGACGTGCTCTGACAGGCAAATGTGTAAAATGTGGCACGAAGAAATACAAATTTGTTAAAACAAAGACAGGTGGAGATATAGCCGCTTTATTAGGAAAATTACCAGGAACTCCGTGGGTTAAATACCCCGTTGAGAAACACTTACCAGGATATAATTATTGCGGTCCTGGAACTCGACTTGATATCCGACTTGATAATCAAGATCAACCAAGACCAGGAGAGTATCCAGTAAATAAGATTGATAAAGCGTGTCATGTTCATGACGTTGCATATAAAAGTAAGGATTTGCAACAAAGGCATCTCGCAGATGTAAAATTGATTCATGCATTAAATTCTATACCTAATAAATCTGTCAGAGATAAATTAGCTAGTGTTTTAGTAAAATCTGCCATGAAAAGTAAAATAATGTTAGGGGCTGGTAATTAATTATATAAATATTATAATGGAATATATTTATTATAGCCCAAGAGGATATTGGAGAGGCAAATCAGCTATTAGTAAATTATCTGAAGCAGCAAAAGTTTCACGTTCTGTTGCTGCAGCGTGGTTAGCACGACAGGCAATATGGCAAATTTATCTACCACCACCTAAAAATATTCAATATGCACATTTTGATGTCAGCGTCCCTAATGAGGTTCATGAAGCAGATATTTTATGTTTACCACACGATATCATTAAAATTGGTAAACGTCAGTCACGCACACACAAATACGCATTAACTGTCGTTGACGTTGCAAGTAGAAATAAGGAAGCTGAACCATTATCAACAAAGACAGCGTTTGAAGTTGCATCTGCGTTTGAACGAATTTATCAGCGAGGACCTTTGCGATGGCCACAGTTATTACAGATTGATCCAGGCAAAGAATTTCTTGGTGCAGTATTATCTTTGATGAAGCGACATAACGTTAAAATCAGACGAGGACATACTGAAATTCAACGTGATCAGGCAATCGTTGAACGATTTAATCGAACACTTGCCAAGCGGTTATTTGGATACCAATACGCAAAAGAGATATCTACTGACTTTAAATCCGGTGAGAGATCTCGTGAATGGGTTGCAAGGTTACCAAATGTGATAGATGCATTAAATAACGGAATTACTCGTTCAACTTCCATGAAACCTTCTAATGCGATCACAAAAAAATATATACCCCGTAGCGATGACAGACAACAACCTCAACCCGTATTAGGTAATGTAACTGTAAGATATTTATATGAGCCTGGTGAACTTGAAGGTGGTAAAAAAAGAGCAACTGATCCTATCTGGAGTGTGACTACACATACAATTTCTAGCGTGGTTAGATCCACTGGTAGACCTCCAATCTACAGATTAGATTCGTCAGCCCCTCAACGTGGATTTGTACGTGAACAATTACAGGTAATTCCTAAAGACACACAATTACCACCACATACAATTACATAACCAGAACCTCTACGTCGATTACATTCAAGACAGGTCAGCATCACATTATCACGTATATGACCAAGATCACTATTAATTCTGTCTACGGTAAATTGTCTTGGATTATTATTCGAATATTGCCATAACATATTACAGTTACAACTTGCACAATTATTATTTTGTTGTTTTTTTAGTTTTATAATAAATTCAACATCAATATCAAAGTCACGCTTATTTTTTTTATCACACTGCTTATAACCAGATAGTTTTTTCTTATTACGTCATTATTAACAGTTTGATCATTATTTTCTATAAAATTCATAATAACTCTATGTAGTTGAGATATTCTCCTGACTCGAGATACGGCGAGATAGACTAAATTTGACCACTCGATCCGATCATCTATAATCCAGATATTTGTATCAGAAATAGTTAACCCCTGTGATGAGTGAATAGTTATAGCGTATCCTAACGTCCACGGTGATTTATTCATATTCAGTGTATTCTCAACGACATTAATATCGACTAAAACAATATCATTCAAGACAAGATTCTGTATTCCACCACCAGGAATTTCAACATCAGTATTCTGTCGTCGAGTATCTGCTGGGCGATAACACAAAGGTACAGGTAGATCTGAAAACTTTTCTTTATGTAACAGATATAATTTATTCTGTAGTTCATCACGAACTATCTTTCTACTTGCAACTATTAAATCAGCGCGATTCCATAAATTTAGAAAATCATTCATAGAAGTCTCTGGAATTACTCCGCGCATTATTTCACATTGTACTCTGTCTGGTTGTAGTCTGATTAACCTTTTAAACTCCTTCAGCGGTTCATCAATAGCTCTATGGTCATCATTTATTTCCTCGTAATAATCTACGTTATTCTTCAGCCATTCATGTGGAGACTGTCCAATAAAAGGTGGTGGTTGACCATGATCACCGCACATTATTATAGCAGTATTTTTCGTCAATAGCCATTCAAGAAATGTTTTTAATATTTCTAACGACACCGTGCATATCTCATTCCATATAATATATTTAGGTATTTATTTCTCACCCATTCGCTCAGGAGTCCATGTGTCTCCGCACCATCTAAAGAAACTATGATAAGTACACGATTTTACTCCTCGCTCTTTTATCTCTCTGGCTAATTTATGTGTCGGTGTCAGAACAATTATATCCGAATTATTATTCATGAATAATTTAATCACACGTGTTGTTTTACCTGAACCACCGCATCCGTTAAGATAAACAGTCTTATATCTAGCCACAGGATCATATACAGATGGTGCTGATGACTTTGATATTTGAATATTATTTTTGTGATATATTTCCTTAATTTCAACGTCGGCAGATTCAGAATAGCTAAGTATATTTTCCTGTTTTATTCTCCGTGATCCCCATTCACCATTACCAAGTAGCGGTTTTAATAAATCTGTATATTTTTCATTTATATAAAACGAATCCGTGGCGACTCTGACAGCATCACGAGGAAATCTATTTATCATAAACAGTAGATTTATAGAAACATATGCCAACATAGATGATCTTAATTGAGTAAATTGTGGTGAGTCACCATCAAGATAACTCACAATTGTACCTAGTTTGGTTCCGTCTGACAAATAAGCATTACTCTGATTTATAAATGTATTTTTTTTTGTTGTATCAGTTATTATACAATCGAGTTCAGCATCGTCCATAATCAATCTTGTACAGTGTCTTTTATGATCATATGCTCCTCCTTGAGTAAATTTACCAATTATCTTTCTACCAAGATCTTTTGCAAGTTTTTCATCATGCTCATCTCTGCATTTACGTATATTATTAGTAATTTTAATAATGTCATCTTCATTAAGATTAGGGAATTCTTTCCTGGCATCATCAATATTAAATCTATTTGGTTCTGGTAACCAAACTTGCTTCTGTGGACTATACGATATAATCGCCTCACTCACCTGTAAAGATATTAAAATTCCAACATCAAACATATATCGCAATAGTACTATTGGAACCCAACATTTTCTGAAAAATGTCTTCCAAACCAAGTATAAGTAATCGGATGGAGATTTTCTGCAAATTCGAATGATTCTACATGAGCAAATCCTGTTAGATCAAAATCTGGTAAATGTCCGTTTATCGCAACCCTGGTCATCTCGTGTGATGGATGTCCGAATCTCTTAAAGTATTCAGAACATTCTCCGTATCCAAGAAAACTTCCAGGATAACACGCTACCATATCGACGGATATAACGTCATAATACGTATATTTAGTATTCCATAATCCTCCGTGTCCATATTCTACGCAGCTTTTATGAATGTCTTCAAGAAATTCCGATCGTGGTGGTTTCCATAATTTTTTCTCCTGAGCGAAATGAGCCGCTACGGATGGAACAGTAAAACAATTATTTAATAATTGTCTAACTTTGACATCGTCTGAAGTATATTTCAGCGCAAGATTTTCCATTTCTACATTAAGAGATTCTATACGGTAAATATTACCATTAGGCCGTACAAACTGATCGTAATGATCATATTCTGAACTTTGAAACAACCAAACGGACACAGGGTCACTTTTACTGATATTTTTGATAAAATCAAATATATGTCCATCATAAAATTTAACCGCTCTATCTCGTGGAAATATTGTTACTGCTGAGGTCCATGCGTGCGAATTATGATCAATAATATCTATTGGAGCTCCTCTTGATTCATATTTTGGTTTATATAAAATCTCTCCGGTTAACGTTTTTACCGTTATTGGGAATTTTAATTTCTTTTCTAGATCAGCAGCATCTTTAATAGATGCTCCAGTATCTTTAACTGATTCTGCCCACGTATTTATTTTTTTACGCCTTAAATCTGTTAAACCATTACCACGTATCGCGTTTGTAAAATGTTCTGTAACTCGTTCAGCTACACAGTTTATTCTTGACTCTGACAGTTTCATAGGCTTTAGATCCCCGACGTCAGGTTTATTATTAAGCGGATATATTGCATATACAACTGCAGTCACAGGGTATACTCGTTCATAATATACCTTATCAATACCAGTCAGTATTCCGGGCTTAGATTTATTACTCAAAAGAACAATATTATTTCCTGACTGTATGCGTACTGGATCGCGCTTATCACGAATAATCCAAATATCTTCTTCTTTATTTACAATAAATTTTATTAAAATAAAATATTTTTGATCATCAAGGTGATTTATAATTACTTTTCCTCGTTCGTCATTCATCATATTAGTAACATTTCCAACTCTGAATGTTGACCATACATAAGCAGCGCCATCGTCACGAAATTCATTTTTTGCTTCACGAATACGTTCGGTTACATCCTCATCCGTTAATGCCAGATCTTGCATCAAAGTACTAAATTTATATTCTGATAGTCTGTCAAGATCAAATCTAGATATCTGAGGTTCAATTGCCGATAATTCGTTCATATAATTAAAACAAATATTTAAATTAAAATTTTAGTATATATATAATGCTTGAAACAAAAAACAAATGTGCTTGGCTCAGAATTGGATATACTTCTCTTTGTAATAAATCGTGTGTAAACAAATACTGCTACTACCATATGCAAAATATCAAAAATGGAAGTACAGGACCAATACCGTGTATTCAATGTGGTGTTGGAGTCAGAGGAAAAACTCAATTGTGTCTAAAATGTGGCGGAAAAAAATATAGAGAAATATAGAAACCAAGTTTGTCAAATATCATTATGCTTTCATCTTGATCGTTTACTCGTGCAGCATTTTGAAGCACAATAAATATATGTCGCGGTGCAGAAACACCTTGCTGAGAAGCTATTTGCCATGTAAATAAACCATTAATATTACTCTGGATAGCATCTGTCTTCATCGTTAACCATGACAACGCTGATTTACCACCTTGATTCATAAAAGAGAGTAGACGATCTTCTTCAGATATTGATGGAGTCATCACCGGCATCCACAATGAAAGCTTCGTAAGAATTACTCTACCAGCATCAACTACACCAGGTCGCCAGATTGCATCATTATCGGTTGCTTTTCGTACAAGTACAACTGTATGCTTAGCTCCAAAGATGACTTTCCTGACATTTCTACAGAATCCAAATATATATGTGAAAGTGGAATTGCACATGAAAATGCTCTCCTATCACCTTTTAACATTGATTTACGTACTGCAAATCCTAAATTAAAATTTGCATTCATCGATAATACTGCAGGTGCATCTGCAGCTCCTCCTGCAGCTCTCACATCACCTACATTAACGTTTCTACTTTCTGGAAAATCAGTTGTATCCTTTGCAAACATCATTGACGGGCCAGCCGATCTTGAATAATCATCGCTGTATCTAGTAAGACCCAATATCGTTGTGGCGACGTCGACGTCCTTCTGAATTGATTCAATATTTTTTCCGTCAATCATGTACGTAGCGCTGTCAAATAACGCCATAATACCATTATTAACAAAACCAACAATAATATTAGCTCCATATGCTACTGGTGCTGCAGGAGCAGCGTTATTTAAAATTTCACCTTCTACTTCAATAAAAGCCTCAGCGGGTAAGAAATACCTACTTGTATCCTGAACTTGTAGTTCAATTCGTCCACGCTGATCTGGAATTCGAGCGTCATAAGAATAATATTGATAATCACGCACAGACTCATCTTTAAGTACTGGTGCGTCCATGTCAAATGCTGGATCAGATATACGCTTGAACATCTTTATTATAATTATTATCGTCTAAAACGAAGACCACTTCGGGAAGTGAGACCACTTCCTGCTATCAGACTAGCGGTTATATTTTTTTCTTTTTCTGACATTGGTACATCAGCCAACTCTGATAGCTTTTGATTAGCAACTTGATTTATTATTTTACTGACATTTGCAGGCATTACTTCAGTACTAGGTAATTTTACAGGTTGAGGTTTTCGTCGTATTAATCGTGATAGTCTATCTTTAATCGCTGAAAACGCTTTACTAGCAACATTACCAACAGCACCAATACCTTTTTCACGAACAACATCAATAGCTTTCATTCCCAGTTGCTTTGCGATCGGTATTGCTTTTGGGGCTATCCTTCTAAATAGACCCTGAACAACATCACCTAGTCCATCTCCGTAGGTTGTTTTGTATACTGGTAATCGTGAGTTTATTACCCTGACCATAGTTGGTCCACGTTGAGTACTATATACGATCATTTTATTATAGTAATTGTATTTAATTACGTACTTAGTCGCTGTAGTAATCATCGGCAATTTCATTAATAAGAGACTGATAAACATCAACGTCCATGATACCGCCTGTAAATAATCGTCTACAAATATCAGCTGCTTCATTAATTATTTCTGGAGAATTATTACCAGCTCGTTTTCCTTCGATGAGGATTTCTAGTCGATCAACGTCAGAGATAACGTTATTAGGACATAGAGTAAAATCACCTCCAGTAGAGAGACCACTTCCAGTAGAAAGTTTTTCTAAACCTGAATTCAGTTTTTCTTCAAATCCTGATAATTCTGTTATTCTTTCTTGTAAACGTCCTCTATAATACTCTTGTGTTGTTCTTGATAATTGTTTCATCAGTTCCTGTTAATATCCTCTCACGTACTCCAGATATTTTATTATTTCTTCCTTATCAGATCTATTAAGTAATTCTTTAAAGAATTCTAGTCTTTCTGCTTTTTCTTCCTTTTTCCTCTTTTCATAACGTTCAAATTCCCCTGGTTGAGAACCAATTCCCATTGGTATTTCTATGTCCGGTTTGGTTAATATTGATCGTGATGGTGGTGGTGGTGGTGATGATGGAGATGATTGTTGTTCTTCCAGAATTTTCAGTGAGACTGGCGACCAATATTTTGATTTTTTTCCTTCTTGTATTCTTTTTGCTGCTTCCCTTGTCATTGGTGGTGATGATCTTAATGGTGGTGGTAATGATAATGATGGTTGTGATTCCAATGTTGTTTCAGGAACAGGCTGTAATTCCGATGTTGTTTCAGGAGCAGGCTGTAATTCCAATGTTGTTTCAGGAGCAGGCTGTAATTCCAATGTTGTTTCAGGAGCTGGTTTTTTTCTTCTTATATATTTTCGTTTCGGTCTTGCTGCTGCTATTTCTCTTGCTTTTCTCTTCTCTCCTTTCGCCTGTATCTTGATTTCTTTCTCCTTTCTATCTCTTTCTTCCTGCATTCTAGCTAAAATATTAATTTTATTTATATAATCTCGATATTCTGGATCACCAGATTTAATTTTTTCAACATTCATGTTTATGCGATATATTGCTTTATACCACTGATCACGGGTTCTAATATCTTTAACGTTTTCAGGTTTCATTAATTTTTCTCTCCGACTAAAACTAGTAAAAGCAAACACAGCTAATAGATTTGCGTCATCAGTCCCCCTAATTGATTTAACAACATCTACATTAAATTTATCTTCCAAATCAGCAGTAGTACTAATTACAACATTATATTGTTCAGGAGCTGATGCTTCAGCGACTACAGGTATTGGCTGAGCAGCAGCTATTTTTGTTGGAAGTTCTCGTAGAATCTATTTTGTTTTCTTAGTTCTTTCTGCTATTTTTCCAGTTGCCTCAGCGGTTTTCTCTAAAACAGGAAGAATAGGTTTAGTTGTCTCTGTAATTGGTTTAAATAATTGTTTAGTATCCTCTTCAAATTCAACATGAGATTCTTGTCGTTCTTGTAATTGTTGCTTGACAGCATCACGAACAGGTAAATATTTTCTGATTGCTTCTAGTC
>JAECUM010025005.1:0-21424 GCA_016617855.1 Megalonaias nervosa | reverse complement strand
CTCTTTCTGCCTTGTCTTTGCTGTGGAGTCATGGAAGCAGGAATGCCTGACTGGGCAGCGTCCAAGGCAATAATTGGAATTTCTCCTCGGCCCCAAATGTCTTTGCCAGTTTGAAGCAATACATTTTTGCTGGCTCTCAAGAAAGCTCCTTTGGGGTTTAGTTTGTCGATGATGACATTTTGGAGAAATTCTTTGCCTTGCGTCAATGCAGCGTCTTTCAAGGCGTGCAATCCCCGTGTCACCATCGGTTTCAAAACGGGGGCCAGCGAACGAAACGCCGATTTCAGCATATCTCCTAAACCATGTCCTCGCTGTCGAGCGACTCCTCGGTACTCTAGATACATGACTTACAAGTCGTTAGAGAATCGTTTTCAAAAATGGAGTTTTACTGTGACTTTTCCTTTGGTGAATGGAATATTTTGTCCCAGATCTCCTTTTATAGCAATGTTGACAGTGTCGAAATACGACTTACTGAGGGACAAATAATAAGGATGTACAAATTCGCGGTGAACGTGATAGGTGTTTCCACCTTCCTCGTCATTGGCCGTGGCAGAATCCACTTTGAACGGAATGACTCGCAGTAACGGTGCGGATGCGTGTCCCACCACGTTGTACTCCACCACAACAGAGTACACAAAGATCAAATTTAATCCTTAGTTCAGATTTACCGGGAATTGAAAAAAAAACTTCGCAAAGGTGAAGTTGTTGGCGATGGGTGCCATGTTGTTACCCATGACCATCTTGAGGTCTCCGCCCAGAATGTCAAACAATTCAGAACAAAATGTAATAGACAACGTCTTGGCATCCGAGAATTTCATCAGTATGCGACGAGCCACTTTATGGTACTCGATCGTGACACTTCGTTTGGTTTTGTCCATGACTTTGCCAAACAGCGCATTGAATTTGGAAGCAATCGTGTCTACTAGATGTTGACCGCTAAAATAATAGCCTGCGGTAATTTTCATCACATAGATGTACCGTGGGGTATCGGGGGACACTTGTCGTTTCATAGAGGCATCTACAGTTTTGTTTTTATTCAAGTATTTTTGCACTTGGTCGTTCAGATCGTCGATCTCACAAGTGTTTTGATTTTCAATGATGTTTTTGATTTGTGTAGGGTGAATCATTTCAACCAAAGCTACTTCCCAATGGACTTTGTGATCCAATTGGATGGCCTGAGGTAATTTGGCCGTGAAACAGCAAAAAGTATTGTTGGGAAACACATCCATGGAACTGACACTGGGTAAAGTTAAGTAAAATTGGTTATTCATAATTCCAGAGTTCTGCTGTCCGAGGGGTCACTGGAGGTCAGAGGAGTGTCTAAAGAGGATTCTTGTTGTTTTGGTGTTGACTGTTGGGAGGGTGTCTGACGTTTGGCGCAAGACTCCCGTTGCTACCGTTAGAATATTTCAGGGAAGGTATGGGAAGAAGGTAACCGATGCACCCACTCTGTGAAATGGTCCTCAATTGTTTGTCTCCTTGTTGCAAACTCAATTTGACAATGGCAGCACCGATGACACAATACACCACAAAGATTTGGCAGGACAAGACGATTTGCGTTTTAGGCACACGTTCTCCACACCACACGCACAAGAGTTGCTTTTGTCGATCATGCACAGAAGAACTGGGTGCAGGAATGGTCACTGTGATGGTTGAGGCTGTGTTGAAGGGTATAATGGTCACTTCCTTTTATAGTCGTTGACTTGCAAAGCGTCGATCCAAGAGTCAAAACTCGCGGATATGCTTTACAATGTACTTTGTCTTCTCTGACATGACGTTTTCCCACGTTTCGGGTTCTTTGATCGAGAATGCTTCGATATCGTACACCTGGTCTTCTCTTTTGGTCACGCGTTGTATCTCGGACAAGTGAAAAGTTCCTTTTAACGCTTAACCGTTCATGTCTTCCAATTTGTAGACGGCAGGATGAAGGCCACGCACTCGTCTAGTGGCACGAAACAATTCGGTGGTCCAGTTGTGTAAGTAACCTTTGTCGAAAGTGCGTTTGGTTTTGCCAGAACGCACCCAATCTCCCGTCGTCAACACGGCGTCTTTCTTGGGGACAGCCGCAGTCGGGGATATACCAAACTGGCTCTCAGAGACGGTCACTTCGTTGCCGGGTGTCACTTCGGGTGGGGGTGGGGGGCACATCCTATACTCCGATGGTAAGATTGGTTGAATGCTTTGACCAGGTGCGGTAATGCGTCGATGTACTTGAGAGTGTGTTGATGCGTAAAATATTTTCACATGCGTTCTTTCAAGGTGCGTTGAAAACGTTCCACGATGCTGGTTTCGGTTTCTGGATTCTCGGTGGTGAAGGAATGAATGTCTCATTTCTTTGATTCTTTTTGGAAAGCTTGGTTCAGAAATTCGGTGCCTTTGTCGGTTTGCCATCGAAGAGGGTGACGACCACTTTGTTTCAACACCAGTTTGAGGGCTCGCACTAACTCACTGCTCGATGTGGAAGTCAATGGTACGACCAAGGCAAATTTGGAAAAGACGTCGATGACACAAAACAAATATTTGTAGAGACGATTGTAGGTGGCCAAATGAGAGACATTGGCTAAATCGGCTTGCCATTGATGATCAATGCCCTCCACTTGAGTGCAATTTCTGGAAAATTTTCGTCGAATGGGTTTGTGTAAGGTGTACGTGGCTTGTTCTTGTAACCATCGTTGCACATCAGGTAAACGGACACTTTTCAGTCGGGTTTTGGCAGCACGATACACTTTCTGAACTCCTCCGTATCCCGCAGGATGGGATGGATCGTAGTAAATGCTGAATAACAAATTCTCCATCAGGACTTTTATTTTAAATAAGTCACCCACTCTTCAAGGATTCTACTCTTTTCTTCGTATGGCATTCTCTTGGATTGCAATGCTTTACGTATCCGACGAGCAATAGGTGTCGAGGAGGATGTCTGAACAGAGGTAATCAGTTCTTGTTTAACTTCTTTCTTCACCTTCCTTTTCTCTTCTGAGGAAGAAGGGGTTGCCCTGATTATTTTAATCCAGCCAATTCTGGATGTTGATGGTGTTAACTTGCGTATTTGTTCGGTGGGGTTTGAAACTAATCTCCTTTTACTGTCTTGGTCACGGGTGCTGGTGGTGGTGATGGTGAGGGACTTTTCATCAGGGTCTTGAAATCTTTCAGAGTTGGTCAAGCTGTTTCTTCTAAAGCTTTCTGGTGAAAGAGTTGAAGTCGCTGCAACACTTGACCGTACCGTTGCGATTTTTCCGTTTCTGACAAATCGCTGTGATGCATCAACGATTGCAGTTCGTGTTGTAGCTGGGACTTCTCGGTCAAATGAGGATTGGGCGGTAAATGAGGGTTACGTTGTTCTAGCCAACGATGGAATTCCATCCATGGCTTGTAACGCTCTAAAGTCAGTTTTCGTCCTTCCATCAGATTCAGAAGGTCACGTCTGAGATCTTTTCACCCCAGAGGCCCCTTTTATCTTCTTGGTCGTTTTTATCTTGGACCCATGGGTAAAACACCATCCCAGGAGTCATCCCAGCATGGCTCCCGCTATTTCTTTGACGAGGGGTCCAATCAAGGGTAAAAATCCTCCGCGTTGCACCAAAATCGTTTTCTTTTGATGGATATGTATTTTCTTTTGAACCATTTGACTAAGAACATGCCGATGTTCTTTCTGGTGTTTAGACAAAGGTATCGTTCCTTTCAAGACATTCAGACATCATTCGCTCACGGTACCGATGATGTCTTTGGAGGCTGTTTGAATGAGTGGTTTACGCATGGGTGGAGGAGCTTTGGACATGACGGACACCACGTCCCAATGTTTGGCTAAACGAGGAGGCAGTCCTTTCCTTTTCTTTCCTTTTTTAGCAAGAGATTGATGGTGGTGTGTACTTATTTTAGGGGGCATCGTTTTGGTTCAGAAGCATAAAATAAAAGTCCATTGCTTGACATGCGTCATTTTATCTTATTTTTTGTGGATGTGATTTCGAATAAAGTTTGATAGAATAGACTGTTTGAGCATATGTTCTACCATTTCAGCGCCAAAAAATCCTCCCGTTTGGTTGCTCCTCTTTTTCTTTGGACGATGAGATCTTTTCTTGGGTAGACGTCGATGTTTGGCTAAGCGTTTTTTCGGATGCGGGGTCAAAGGAGGAGACTGTCCTTTTCTTTATCCTTTTCCATTTTGGTCAGGAGAACGACGATGGTGGTGGTGTACACTTCTTTTAGGTGACATGTTTGTTTGTTCCGGTGCACAAAAGCACTGATACCCATCGTTTCTACGCAGGTCTTTTTATAGTGGAATGCGTCGCCACCTATTGTTGGTCCAACGTATCATTTTAATGGCAGGCATCACTCAACGTTGAGGGGTTCGCAACGGACTAAATCGGGATAGTTCTCGCTTGGATAAATCCAGTAAACTCTGTAATATACCCGGTCTCGCTTGGACTTTGATTTTGGGGAATAGTACTTTCTGAGCAGATGCCGTAGAAGCTAAAGCGGTGGAGCTTGTCACCGCTGGAGGAGAAGTTCCTGGAGACACGGGTTACCATTTTTCCATCAAATTAGGAAAGAAGCGTGTCAAATTGAGTTTCGCTGACACCACCAGCAACGGAGAATTGGAAGAACATGAGACTACTGGAGAGGCGGTCACCGTCGTTGCAGGTCGTGGTATGGGGATGTAAGGTTGCGATCTGGCCGAAGTGCCTCCCTTGCGGGTAGAAGCTGGTTCCTGGGGGCTTTTGTGGGGGCCTTTCATTTCATGGGGATGTTTCTTTTTCTGGGGCTGTGATCTGGTCTTAACACCACTACTCTTTTTCTTCTGGGTACGTTTGGGCCGGGGAGTAGCTTTTTTCTTTGGGATGACTTTAGGGCATTGAGATCCCAGTTTAAGAGGGAGCGAATGATGACACCTCATAGAGAACCGCTACCTCCAGGTTTAAAAATGATTTGCCATTTGGTTTGAGTGTCGATGCGGGCATCTGCCAGTTGCGTCAAGGCTACTTTGCTTCTCTCAACAAAAAAAAAAAAAAAACGTTTGGTTTGATGTGGAACGTGAATGATGCCTTGCAGTAATTGACGTGCTGTCACCGTCAACCATTGTAAGACTTCTCTGACACTGACTTCTAAGACACAAGCACGTATTTGTGGATTTTTTTCGCGACTGATGCCGTACAAGGCACGAATCAATTTGAATGGAAGAAGAGACTGAAGGGACGTCATGTTGACGATGTGTGAGACGTACCAAAAGTGTCCGATGTTTTTATAGATTTTTTTAAAGTCGACGGGGACGTGTACCCGACAGAACCTCTGTCCTGGCACCAGTGATGAAACAGATCGGTACGAAATCGCAAATTATCGGGGGTAGTGGATTTTAAATCCACGGGTAAATAGGCTTGATGGGTTTGAGTGGTATCGTCGTACGCATGTGCTAAAACACTTGCACTTGCGATTTATCTCTATGTCTTTTAAACAAGACCACATAATGAGCATTGAGACTGAGGGTGCGACGGGTTTTACTTTGTTGAAACAAATTTTGGGTGTTGTAAATTACGCTGGCATTACGATGATGCCCTTTGCGAGTAAACTCCAATTTAATTTCTTCATCGTCTTCTCCTAACATGTCGTCGAAGATAACCAGACGAGTTTGACTGGGAGCAGACACGATCCCATCGTCTTCGGCAGGAATGCCTTCTACAAACACGATGGAATCGCCTTCACTTACTCGCAGGAAGCTGTAGGCACATTGCCACTCTTTGTAACACCATACGATCCGTTGAGGTGGACGATCGATCAAATGATATTTATGTTCGATCAAACGTTTGACAAATTCAGTTTTGCCTGAACCGCTAGGTCCAGCAAATAACATATTAAACGAATGATGAAGATATAAGGCCTCCCAACTAGCACAATCTAAGTTTTCGTCGATGACTTTGAAAGTGGTGGAAGAGGTAGTAGAGACAGCAGAGGTAGCCAAAGTGAAAGAAATGTCACTATTGATACGAAGACAGACAAGACAAGAGTTTTTATACTATTTTCAGGAAACGTTTATTTCAAAAGATTTTTAAAATTGAACACTAAAGACAAAAATAGATAAGAGCCAAATGATTAAGTACATCGATAAAGTACACATCAAAACGATCAAAGTGGAATATAAACATGTCACTGTACAACATTTTTGGCGACGAAGGTGAGGTGTCCTAAGGACAGTTTGTAATTTTGTTAGAGGCAATGCACTTGGCACAGTCACACAGGGGTCCTCCAAGAATGGCCTTTCGGGGATGTCCATGTCAATGATGGACCTGTCCCGGATGGAGTGGTTTTCCTCGGTGTCGGGTTCTTCCTCTGACACTTTGGAAAACACAGGCTTAAAAGTTTCGTTTTTCCCTGAAAGTTTGAATTTATGATCACAAATCTAAGGCATAGTTTGCCGCTTCTTTTTTCCAAGCCTCGAAACCAAAACTTGTCCATCACGTACATCTTGCCAGTGAGGGTGTAAGTCGGAGGTAATACGTGCACCTTTTCAACAGAACTGATCGTACTCTGTCGACGTATCCAAATAGTTTAGTCACTAGTTCGCACACCACACACCGCACCGAATTTTCCTCTACAGACAAAATTTGATAGTGTAAACGATTTCGGTAATCCTCTAAGTCTTCCTTTGAATTCGTTGTAGAATGGACACTATGTAAGTAGAATCAGTAGCAGTCAAAGTCTTCTGACCCTTGGGTAGTTGATCAATGTCTGTCCATTGGAACGCTTTCAAATGAATCAGTCCTCTTATAGCATTCTTGTCGTCATGGTGCTACTCCGTCCAGGCTCCTAAATTTTCTCCTTCGATTTCAGGGTGTCGATGAACCAGGCGATCGATGTAAATGCAACTGTCCGTGTCAAAATACAGCACACGATCTCCTAATTGGTGTAAAGCTTCGTACAATTTTAAGCGAGCATGGACTGTCACGTAGGCTGGAATGATGACATTTCCAACTTTGTCGGCCTGTACAAAACTCAGTTCTTCGTAATTGACTAATATCAAATCCACACGAAGGACGTCCACGTGTTTCGTGTATTTGGTTTTGCCGTGAATCATCTGGATGTAACGGGAAGGTTCTGTCACATACTCCGTCTTGGGTGAACACGGTCGTTGTGCCATTTTGCCCCACAATCAATTTAACATCACTTTGGCAAAATATCGTCCACTTTCGTTTCTCTCTGCATGATCTAAAGTGATGCCTTCCTGCTCCAAGTACTTCTCTTTGAATGACTTTTGGTCTTCGGCAGTGTGGCACCAGGACGGATAGCCGCTGGCTTCTTGTTTCAGTTTCAAAATAGCATCCTCGAAGTTTGCGAAAAATGCATTTCTGAGTCTCGTCGCCCTTGCATTGTTCTGTCTTGGGAAAGTGGTTAATTTCGTACCCTTCTAACAGTTGGTATCCCAGGTCCAGAACTTTAAATAATTCCACGCTGACCCACGTTACTGTGATGGTGCGTTCTTCCTGAATGTGCTAACAAGGTTGGTCTTGGTTGCATGATTCAGCACAAATACGGCACAAGGGAAACATCCGTTTTCCCTGGCAATTGTGAGGTAAAACGGGATGGTACAAGTCCGTGGGAGGCAAGACTTTACATTTAATCAATCTTTCGTGTTGTCGAATATTGTCCAGGTCGATGTGTTCCGTCAGCAATTGTGGGTGCCCTGCGGGAAAGTGACAACATTTGCACAGGTGAGATACAGTGAACACACATCCATGTATTTGCTATTTTCTCCTTTCCCCTCGTCGGCTTGGTACAGCAAACGGGTGGCATTCGTCCGTCCTCCGTATAAACTGTCCCGCGGGTTCAGAGGGTCCACCAACTTGTAACTTTCCACGATGCGTTTAAACTCGTGATCGGTTTTCAAACGGTGATCGTACTCGTGTTCCCACATTTCCACCACTTGGTATCCTTGCTATTCTAACTTTAAGCGCCGCTGACGAGAAGCCTCGTACAAGTCTTCCAAGGTACGTTGTGAAGAAGAGAGAAAATCAATTAAATCCCAGTTAAAATCGTTCTCTTCTGGAAGTGGGACTGTGTTTGCTTTGGTAGCCACTGTTATGCCATCACTCCTCGTCTCCACATCTGGTGCACCCCAATTCATCGTCTTCTTAGTCTCCGTCATGTTCTAACTCTGTCGCATTGATTTACTGCGCACAGACGCTAGCGCACCTATATAGGGAATGTGACGTCACAGGCAGCTCTCTTCCGAGTGGAAGACAGACTCCGCGCTATGACGAAATTTTGTAACGCGTGTTAGGATTGGTGAAAGAACTCAATCCGTTCCGATCTGCTCTTCCACTATAAATAACCGCGGTTCACCACATTCCATTCACCTATTCTCGTCACAAGATGTAGACTAACGTAGAATTGTCTACCGTCCTATCGTCGATGCTGTTCCACCCGGACTATCCCATGTATGTCAAATCATCATGTCAATTACCCAGATCACAGAGACAGCCCTTTGGAAACGAAGAATCTCTTTGGAGAGGTAATGCTGTCTGAAGAGAGTCTTAATCTACGGCCCAGAGGTCAGACAAAGTTTGAGGAAGAGAAGAAGATCCGTGTGATGTCATCTATGTTAACTGAATGGTGTTAACAAAAACCCAAAGGCCCTTTTCAGGGCCACTCCATTGTCTCGAAAAAATGCCTATTCTCTCTTGCCTAAAAAGTTTGTTAATCGATTTTTGTGTGTGATAGATTAGATTTATTTTCATAAATCCATGTATGTCTATGTCTCTGTCTATGTCTCTAACCCTGTCTCTAATCACGTCTCTATGTCTATGTCTCTATTTGTCCCTAGAGTAGCGCGTATACAGGTCAGCCCCTTGACACACTGTTCCGCCCGATTAAGGCCAGCCCTTTCCAACATTGTTGCCATTGTTTCCCCAGTGTGAAGTACCGTGATATCACCCCTCTCCAATTCCTATTGACCCTAGACAGACCCTATCTATTGTCTCTATACATTTCCTATGTTCCATTCCCATTGACCCTAGAGTAGCCCACCTATATTAAAGTCCCATAGACCCTATAGTGCCGGGACCCTCTTTTAACATGGAAGTCCTATTGACCCTAAAGTGCTCCCCCTTCACTACTATAGTCGCTTACATCTGATGTTCTGTATCGATCCAGTCATTTTATTTGTGGGCACTCCTTCGACCTTTAGCTATGATAAACTATTGGTCTCCGGTGTGTTCCCTATATGTCCAGACAGGTTATGTTTGAACGGTAGTATCCGGAATGTTCTGCTTCATTTACAGTAATTAGCTCACTGACTGATTGACCTTTTGACTTTTTGAATATGAGCGATGACTTAGACTTGGTTGTGAGCACGGCACACTAATTAATTCCATTTGAGGCATTACACAATGTCCCTTGGAGGCCAACCTTGAGAAAGGCGTGTTCAGTAGCGCAAAACAGCTCGGTGATTATGAATTGAAAAGTTAAAACAACACTGCTGTATTTATATATCTAATTCCGCCAGCTGTCTAAGTCGGGCTAACCCTATCGGCCAATTATGCATTAGCCACATATTTTATTTGTAATAAAATGCAGCTCAAAATGTACTTCATTCATTTAAGTTTGGAATTTAGTCTACATATTGTACGTAAATATTTCCAAAAAATAAAGTCAATCAGTGAATACAAGTTACTCTTCTTAATTTAATGATCTAGTGCCGTTTCTCTTGGGTTCGGTTCTTGCTTGAAACCAGTTTATAACTCTAACCTGTTTGGTTATATTGTTTTATTCATATCATTATATAGCAATTTTTTCATGCATATAAGGTAGGGATTCACTGGTATCCACTTTCCTCCTTGTTGGGGAGGTGTCGATTTAAAATTATAATATTATTTATATATCTTGCGTTTCTAAGTAGAAAATAATAACGGTTTGTGCATTTAGCTGAGTGTTAAATCCCTTTTGCCTAACTGGTGAGTTCTCGTGCACATCGAGTCAATGCGCTTGATCTTGTTTCATTCATATTTAATGATGAGCGCATCACCGTGTGGCTTGGGTTCTGGTGTAATGAGAGGCCGTTACTTGATTCCTGCTTGGAACGAATTATAACTCGCGAACATGTAGATACTATTGATGTGGTTGTATGTAAATTGCTTTCATATATTCAAGTGTGTGTGTGTGATTAGTAGCTTTAACAATCTTTTTGTCATATCGCTACGATGTCCGTAGTGTGGCAGTTTATAGTGATGTATAAGTCTTTGATATGACTCGGCTGGGGGTCGAACTCGCGACCTCCCGCATCAGAGGCGGACGCTATAACCACAAGCCCGCAAGAGCAGTTAATTATTACGAGTCACGCAGACTGGTCATATAGTGATTTGCCCTAGCATATATCTTGTGATCCAGAGACAGGCGCTTTCTTCTCTCTCTAGTATATAGGTGTTAATTTATAATCATTATTCGTTATAAATACCTTACATTTCTCTGTAAAAAAATCTAATGGGTGTGTGCATCTATCTCAGTGATGCCTACTGAGTTTTAATACACCTTAAATCCATCATTTGGGGTGGGGTGGGGGTGGGACACCATGAGGACATGGCCGTGAATGAGAACTTTGCCATAGTTGCCGTTACTTGCGGCATGGGTTCGATATCTACTTTAAATGGATAAAATAAGTCTAATTTGTTAAGATTATGTTGTTGTGACTCTCTCTCTCTCTCTCTCTCTCTCTCTCTCTATATATATATATATATATATATATATATATATATATATATATATATATATATATATATTAGGTTTGAAGGTCGGAATGTATAACACTGTAAATGCGACGCGTAATTTATCATCAAATCGTGTACACCGTCGATGCTGACACATGATTATGTACAAACGCAATGACAATTATGCAGACAAGGCATACGTAATTATGTGTATTGAAGTGAATCTGGGAGTAAGCATATGCTTGTCTTCTCACTTACAGGATCTAAAGAATCGTCGACATGAGGATCAGGCGAACAAACCTTCTCGAAAGCAGTTCAAGCTAAGATTGGCTTTATTGTTACAATTTTTATGCTTGATTTTTCTATTTTGTTTTATTGGCCTGTCTCATTTATTCTAACGCCCATCGTCGAAAAGAGAGGAAAGAGCTTTCGATTTAACTTGGAGAATAGCTAAGTTAATGAAGCAAACTTGTTTCATCAATGCAAGAATTTATATTTGCTAGTCCGGGTGGATGTGGTTACAGATTATGTTACCGCGTGCCTGTCGTCAAAGATACACGACCGCAAAATGCATTTTGGCCTACAGCCCTTTGATGCCCCTTCGTCTGTTTATGATCACCATAACAACTTTTTCATCGAATATAACTGAGCTAAACTCCTAGTTATATAATATTTGAATTTCGTAATATAAAGTTTTTTCTCAAGCGAAAAATTATTGAAAAGTCATTGCCGAAAAGTTATTTTTATGAGCTCACTGTAAAGACCGTTCCGGTGGCTTAGTAGTTAGAGCGTCCGCCTCGGATGCGGGAGGTCGTATATATGACATACAGACGAATAAATTCAAACAATTATCTCAATACTCCTATCAAGAAAATAATATACGAAGTTCTTAGAGTACATGAGTCATATTACATTAAAGACAACTGAATTCAAACAGTTATCTTTAGACTCCAATCAATGGGAAATGTTTTTGAAACTAATACAGATAAATTCAAACAATTATCTTCAGACTACTGTCAGATAAATGTTGCATTAAAGTTTAATACGATACCTTACTTCATTTTCCACATTTTTCAGAATCTTCTCTCAAGATTTCCATTTACACTTCTCTGGGACCTTTTCACGAGAAAATTACTTTCTACTTCTTCCTCGGAGTCACACCCACAGCTAGACTGACTAATTTTGCGGCGTAAGACAATCATAAAACACGAAACTTCGCAGGAAAACACACCCATAATTGATACTTAGCCAGTCAGGATTTAAGGTTTATTTAACCGCCAAAATGACCACAACCCTATCGAAGTTTTGGAAAATTCCACATATTTCGTACTTCCCTTAATAAACCGATCTCCCCAAGGTTGTAACTTTTGACAAATATTTCAGCAAGTCCAGATGATATTACCGCAACATCTTAACCCTTGGCATCTGTTTTACAAATAACCGAAGATCGGACGGCCATCATTAAGAATCAATCATGTCCCAGTTCAGACCAATTAGAATACCGTGTCCTTAACACACTGCGATGGATTTAATTCAGTGCCAATCACATGCAACTTACAATGTCCATGTGTGACGCTGACCTCTGCAACGTTCGCTGAGTTATGTGTTATGACATCTACAAAATTCACACTGTTACACTGTAATTATAAAAAAGCATAAATTGTTAATCAGCTACATCTAGAACGAGCAATTTAATTTTGTCCAAACTTCGTAAATCTTGTCCATGTCCAAAAGATCCAGATTTTATTTAGAATTAACACCCTAAACATTTAATTCTTAAATTGACGTTTCTCATGCAAAACTCAGTCTACAAAGAATAAAAAGTTTCTGTGATTAACATTATAGTGTTACGACACCCGTGTGTGCGCTCTAATCTATGGGCCAGGTTAGGCATGGCATGCTACTATATGTAACAATAGACGGTACTATCTGCGATAGTTAATCCAGAATGGATAGTTACACCTGGCTCTCTCTAGAAAGTTCCTTCTGGTGGATCAGGCGGACGAGCAGATATGCTCATCCACTGGTTTTGAAGGCAAATGGCAAGAGCTGTGTGGACAGCGCACGGCATTAGCTCAGGTGCCGTGCAATAGAAGCTGATAGCCATCCATTACATCAGGGCTTGTGTCAGTCGTCTCGACACTGTCATGCCACTGGATTCAGACAGGCCCGGATGAGTCAGTGAGGGCACCTCTGCGCTACTTTCTCTCACTTAAATCCAACTCATGTACCAGATATGACACTATTCCCCTCCCCCACCAAACACTTTAAAGTCCTGTGGCGATGAGGAGCGAAAATGCAGCAGGTGTGGATATCCTGGAAGCTGTAGCTGAAGACCTGCATACAGGCGGCTCATGGCATAGTGTCGCTCGTTACTGAATCGAAACAGCAGTGAACCTTGGCTAACCCCTGCCTGATTGAGTAGCAATCTTAAGGATCACACTTTTCCCCTCCAAAGCATGAGGAAGGGGCTAGAAAAGGTGACGTAAACATTGCATGCTTCACCTTAACCCTGTTCAGCACATTGCGGCTGACGGGAATTCCATCTTTGCGGTCGAAAACCAAACAATAAGACAAAGTGACGCAACTCACCATCGGTGCATGGAACGTACGGACACTAATGGATAGTACATCAGCAGATAGACCAGACAGAAAAACAGCCCTAGATGGTAGACAAGTGGCTAGATACAAACATCCAGACAGCAGCCTTGAGTGAAATTTGCCTAGCTGAGAAAGGACAACTCATCTAAGTAGACGCAAGGTACACCTTCTTCTGGAGAGGCCAAAGTAAAGAAGAGCAACGTTAAGCTGTGTTGGGTTTGCCAATAAACCACACCTAGTTAGCAAGCTAACAAATCTTCCAAAGGGCGTGAATGACAGGCTAAAGGAAATGAAACCCCCACTGTCTGGAAAAAGATATGCAACTATCATCAGTGCCCACAATGACAAACGCAGATGAGATCACCGGCAAATTTTATGAAGACCTGGAATCTCTTATTGCAGCAGTACCAAAGGCAGACAAGCTCATCATCCTTGGCGACTTCAGTGCCAGGTGTAATTTACAAACATGGACATGGCAAATGCAACAGCAACGGACTCCACCTACTTAGAAAATGCGCTAAATATGACCTTCTAATCGGCAACACGGTATTCCGCCAGCCAAACCGCAGCAATACGTCTTGGATGCACCCACGTTCCAAGCTGACAACGCCACCGTTAGGGGAAGAGACAGGCAGGATGTTCGAGTGACGAAGGCCATGAGAAGTACAGAATGCTGGACGACAACAGGCTCATATCGCCAAACTCAAAATATCCAGATCGGGCCTAGCAGTTGCCCATAAGGCACAAAAGTGCCCCCTAAAAGCCTAATATCATCAAATTGAAACATGAGAATATGAAACAGGCATTTGTTGAAGAACTGTGCAGCCAAATGGATACATTTAATACAAGATCCAAGAATGGCGAGGAAAACTGTGCATCCTTCACAGACTCTAAGTTCTCAACTGCATCCACCATCTTCGGTCCCACCGTACGTGAAAATCAAGATTGGTTTGATGAGAATGATGCTGTCATACAGAGACTTCTCAATGAGAAACACTTCTACAGAATGCCTATATAGGCGACAGCACAACATCATCTAAGAATGCAGCCATCAACAAACTCGAGAGGATTGTCCATTGCAAAATCGGAGAGCTGTAAGACTCGTCACTGAGCAATATGGCAGATGAGATTCAGTTTTGTGCAGGCAGGAATGATAGGAAGAATTGTTCTCATGCTTGGAAGACAATCTACAGGACCCAGTCGTCAGGAGCATCTCCAATGCTGAGTACTGACAGTGACACGCTGAGAAAAAATATTTCAAAGATGAGTGGCGCACTTCAAAAACATCTTCTATCGACATTCATGGCAATGAATCGACTGCCCCAAGTGGAAATCAACATATCACTTGGCGATCCTCCAGAACTGACTGAAACTGTGAAAGCAATCCAACTGCTGTCAAATGGCAAAGCACTTGGAGCACATGTTATACCAGCAGAAGACTACCAAGCCGAAAGCTCGTACAAGAACTGACTGAACTCTTCAAATAAATGGGAAACTATACCCCAGGAGTACAAGGATGCATCTATCGCCCACTTGTACAAGCGGAAAGGCAATAGACAATCTTGTGATAACCATCAAGGCATCTCCTTGCTGTCATTAGCTGGCAAAATCATTTCCAGGTTTTTTCTGATTTGCCTTGCGAACACATCGATTAAGGGTTCCAGTCAGAGAGTTAGTCTGCCTTCAGGAAAGGACGAGTGACCACAGTCGTGGTGTTTGCAGCCTGTCTGCTTCAGAATAAATACCAGGACAAAAACTCGCTGATAAAACCAATGCCAGAATTGTCAAAGCAAGCGTGTCCTTTGGTAGACTACATGCAAATGTGTGGGAGCGCAGAGGCCTCAGTCTACAAACAAAACTTAAGGCCTACAAAGCCATTGTGTTGCCGACTAGTGTGCTTGCGAAACCTGGACGTTGTACAGACGCCATGGCAAGAAGCTAAACTATTTTCACATGGACGGCATGAGGAAACAATGCAGATAAATTAGCAGGATAGGGTTCCAGACGATGAGATTCTCACACGCACAGACTTTCCGTTCATCCACACGCTACTGATAAAATGACAGTTTTGATGGGCAGGCCACATCAGCGGAATGTCAGAAGAGCGGCATCAAAAGAAAAAGATCCTCGCCGGCAAATTGAAGTAGGGGTAAGCGATTTCACGGTGGTCAGAAGTAAACCTTCAAAGAATTTCTCAAGTCATCCTTGAAGCACTTCAGTATGACCCTTTGTCTTGGGAAAATCTCACACAGGATCGTTCCAGCTGACAAAGTCTCATCCATACTGGAAGTACATATTTTGAACAGAGGAGAATTGATGAGGCAGTGCATAATCGTGAGCATCGTAAGTCTCAGAAAAATAGCCTATCCTCCGTTGATTAGGCAAACACGAGCGGCATCTCCTGTCAAGTGTACCACATGCAGCTAAGAGCACAAATTGGTCTGATTAGCCATTCATGCACTCACAGAAACTAAACCGGTCAGTGATGTCATGGTTATCTTCGAACTCGAAGGACGAACATGTGTGCTCTCATCTATATTTATAGGGACTGTGTTAAATTTGTTTAGAACTATTTTCAACTATCACGTTCTGTTGACGTTTCAAACACTAAAACAATGGTGGTCGAAGTTTCAGTAGATTAATATTTTTATCTTATTTTAATGACAATACTGTAAGCTATGTACTCCTGTAAGTTAAAATTACCTACAAAATATTGTTTCTGCTAATTGCAAGTCATATGGTCAAAATATATCGTGTAATGACCTAGCAAGTGCACATAAACTCGACTAGGACAATTCTTGTGCAGAAACACATTGTGATAGCCGGTTTCGATATTAAAGTTTGCCCTACAGTGTATATGTACAGCTGCCAATTTTCTCATAGTTCTGTTGTTATGGGTTAATGGTATTTTATGTTTTCGTTCCTTTCCCCAATGTTTAGAAGAAGAAAAAAACCTGGCCCTCTCTGGCCAGGTTTTTTTTTTTCTAAAGATGAAGTCAGAACTAATTTGGTTGTCATCATAAGTTGCTTTGTTGTGAATTCAAGCATAACATAAAATGACACATAAAAATACAATTTAACACCTATACAATTATTGAACAAAGCGAGGTCGTATAAAAGTGATAGAAACATGAATGAGTAATTTCAGACTTAGATTTGAAATATAATATAGGTAAGATGGGGGCTGGTGGTCCAATTGTCCTTCTCCCTCAAAATATTGCGGAGATTAGGGCACATTTCCGACATATCGATATGTTTCAGTTAGCAAAGAAGACCAAATTGTATAACCTGTTATGGGAACGTGTTTATCGTATAGAAGTGAGCCACCTATAGAATACAAGGTTTTCTAACAACATCAATAGTTTCGTAGAACGCGCACATAGAGGTTTCTGTGATATTTGTTAAACAGCTCACGATATAAACAAAAATTGAAATAATTCACATCTGCTATTACAGATGTAAATCTGCAGGATTACTGATAAACATCTAAAAGAGCACAGCCTTTGGCATGAAGCTTTGCTGTATTTTTCTTGTTACTGTCAGTGATTTTGTGGCTAATCGGTCAATTCTTGGTCCCCTTTCGTGTATGAAGTATCTCCGATTTTGTTCTATATATGTCTTTTATCGTGTGAAAATCGCGACTTTTTGTGGAATATTATGCCTTGCTGGAAGGGGTCAGTGTAACCCTAAGCAGGGCAATCAGAGATGGATCATTTTTGCCGTGATAATTTTTTTACTAATTTGGTTTCTTCATTCTCCAACTATTTTGTAAATGAACAGATATCGATGCTATAAAGTTTATTTTGATAGTGGTTTGCTTCAAAAATGCGAGGGTACATACTCGACTCCGGCAAAAGGCGAAAACGTTTTAGAGTTTGGTAGTATTCCAAGGACCTGTTTGGAAAGACTCGTTGTAACGGATAATAGCATACGTTTTGTCGACTAAACTATCGTGAGACCGTAGTAACCTTACCAATGTAGTATTCTAGTGTGCCATTGGGAAACCGATAACCGGCGCGATTTCTTTCTTTAATAATAGTGTTCGGGCCAGTCAAGTAAAATCTCACCTTACCCCCACCCTCCCCACCCCACCCCACCCCACCCTACCCAACTCCACATACAAGCCACCACCATTTCTTTCTTTCTCTTGAAATCCATCTTCATCCGCATCAAGCCAGAAAGAAAAGCATGTACTTCCAGCAGCCAAATCGCCTAACTCCCGGGCGAAGCTTAGCGGTATGACTTTCCAAGATGGCGGTCGTGTAATGAGCACATAATTGTAAATGTGTTTGCGCCTTCCTTAACGGACGTCACACACACTGGATATCATTTCAGGTCTTGTGAGCTCCAAGAATCCCCCTCCTAGGAAGGCCACTTGAGAGGGAACCTTTTGTGAAATCCCCCGCTAGGCGAGTCCCACCATGCCAGACATTTATTCTAATCGAACAGCAAAAAATTAATTCATACGACTAAGGTAGTAGTTTACGCAAGCATTGAATGCAGCTGCACGGTAATGCGAATAATATCGCTTATAATTTGACTACTCCTCAAAGTTTGTTGAACTGAATACCACACCCCTGTGACAGTTTATTGTTCCCATTAAGAGTTTGTTTTGATTGTTTGTTATTTAAACACAAATAACTATGTCACATAATTTGGATATTTTAAAAGTTATACCCTATTACCACATTTTACCGCTCTTCCCGTCCTTGTCAAGTCTTACAAAAACATGGAGACAACTCCTAAGAGACTTGCATTTGGTACTTTACGGCACAGCAACCTAGGTAGGTTGTTTAGTACCTTGAACAAGGACAATCCACCAGAGGCTTCAAAGGTTTTCAAAGATTATTGTCGTACGGGTGTATCACCGGGAAATACGTCGATAAGCCAAAATTGTTTAATCTGATATCATCAATATAAATAGTTAATAACATACATACTTAACACACACACACACACACACACACACACACACACACACACACATTGCTCTGACAAATTTGCTGGCGATCTTGAATGCTTGACATGTTATGAATAAGATGAACTGTGTATAGTCTTGTTTTTCACCTAGCTATTTTGCAGGTATTGGGAACAAGGAATGTTCATAGCACCATCTATGGGATACACTTCTATAAAGACGAAACCTTTTAACGTAATCGCACAAGTATATACCAAAGGATAAAAACTGGATTCTTGCCTTTATTCACAAGAATCTGTTTCCTTTACCAAGACTGCTTCATTGTAATGAATGATTCGGTCTTTTCTGCTAGTCGAACCGTAATTTTGAAAATAAAAAAGAAGTCACCATACTTAGAAATCATCTTAAGTTTGCTAAATTATTTAAGAACTCAAGAAGATCGCTTAAACTGTCCTAAACTTGATGACTCTGTGAAGTTGGAACTGACCTGTATTAAGGATTTGCAGTGACCTGAAATAAGGATATGGACCCTACTTATGAACTGGCCACGTAGTAGAAACTATGACAAATTCCGAGCATAAAAGTTTAATCTGGACATTTTGTCTTCTCTTTCATAATAAATTTTACTTCTGATCCCGTGAAATGATTGATTTCATGATTCTATGTCTTTATTATCCCACTCTGCTTTTGAAATGATCATCAACATGTACTTGTCTGTCCTACTGTTTATGCTACAGAGTAATGTGGTACTAATACAGGTCAAAACTGGCTGTTGAAAGTAGAAATGTTGACATATGTACACAGAGGCTTCAGTTTTATAATATAGCCATAGACCAAAAAGAATATATATATATATATATATATATATATATATATATATATATATATATATATATATATATATATATATATATAAAGGTGTGGGCCAGTTAGGTTTGCAAACTGAAGTGACAATGATATTTTTATGGTTTGCTTAAATTATATTTATGAATCTTTTCACCCATATCCCCCCAACCCCATCCCACTCCCAAATGATAGGTTTTCATTGGAATCAAAATGGGCTATTGGTGGGCTATGTATGTACCACAAGAATATACGAAATGAATGGAAATATAATCGTCTATATATCAGATCAACTACAATGGTCTAAGAAATTAATTGTCATCCTTATAGAAAGAATTTAAAGAGTCAGTTTGTGTACTTGTAAAATTGTATATGGGCTTTGCCAGACTCTAACACAATATCTACCCTAAAGTGGATTGGTGCACATCTTCAAAGTTTGTTACAAAATAATCTAACGAAATAATCTTTGTACTCTACTGCTCTTTAAGCAAAAACTATATTTCTAGAACTTATTTTAAAATACTATATATATATATATATATATATATATATATATATATATATATATATATATATATATATATATATATATATATAGTCATTTGCCATAAAATCACACATCAGCACTACTAACTGCATAATCAATTTATCTGAGTTAATAGAGATAACTGCATAATCAATTTATCTGAGTTGATAAAGAGATGAAAATTCTTGCCCGAGGTCTCTGGTCGAATTCCGTGCATGATATTACTTTTCCTCTTCACTGCCTTGTTGACTTATTAGTGGAGTCCTTTTACTTTTATTTGAGTGAGGCGAATCATTTCTGGCTGTCTCTTTACTACACAATGAAATTTTTTTTCAAAAACATACAGAAAAAAATAATTGCAATATAGCAGCATTCTTGGTTTTCTATCTGACAAAAAATATGCATACTTTGCAATAGGTATGAGTCGATCCCGCGTTCAGGTAGTGGGTCGATTAAAAAAGCTGATAGATGCATCATTTTATGTCAGCAAACATCAAAGTACTTTATTGCTGGAATTTCTTTGTCAAGGCGCTTTTAATTTGTTTCCCTGTCTTAAAAAGGTGTACGAATTTTGCAATAGAGCTAAATATGTGAACTTTTACCCTAGGATATGAATTGCACTTTTTGCCGACAAGTAATTCATGAAATTTTTGCATCTAAAGCTGGACTGAACAAATATTGCCGAATTTAATATCGCAAAAATGTCATGATTTACAGTATTTATGAGCCTGCTTAAGAGAAAGTTGAATTTTCAAATTAGGACAAAATGTATTTACGTCAGGATAAGCGTTAAATTTGAGTTGACTTCAGACAACCCCACTTTGTCATTACACTCGACCTATCAACACCTATGAGATCCGAGCATCGTTGTTGTTTTTATGGGGTTTTTTTTAATACAAGAACTAAATTGCTTCTAAAGAGTTGAGAAATATACATTCAAACACTTAGCCATGTGACCTCGGACCACGACTGTCGGCTTTAAAGTTCATCTGTCTCTCCGAATGCTCTACTCCACTAAGCTATCGGTGGTAAAATAAATAGCCCTGGTGTCCTCTCCCCCTTAGCTTCCAATTTTAGATATTTGGACATTTTATGTTTCTGGTGTGGGGTCAGAGCCAATTGCCTTTAGAAAAGTTGGGATTCGCTGGTTCCTGATATTGCGCCATAGTGTTGTCCGTTTGCTAGCAGGCCTACCAAAAGCAAACAATTTTACATCGAGCCATACCTGCATGAAATATATAGAAAGATGATTTATTGTAGTATAATATTCGTTATTTCATTAATTGGTGACAGTCAAGAGGAAACCACAGCGTAAATGAAATTTTACCAGGCACTCGCCATTTGCATTCGTAGTCACATGACTACACAAATCTCTCAATCGATATATGCATGACATCAGCGGTCCAACAGTCACGTCATATCAACAATAAACCCCTTTCTATTTTTTGTGGCACAAAAGAACCAAGTAAAAGCCACATAATGTTTGCAAAAGAATGAAAGGACACACAATTCTCAACCTATTTATTCCGAGATTGATTGACTGATTTGATCAAAATCGACCAGAGAACTGTTGCTTTCGCAGCAACCTAGATAAATCCAGACAGATGAAGCAGAGAGCACACGTTAAGGCAGTTGTCTCATGATTCCAAGACAACATTGTCAAATAATCTGGTTTGTATCATGTTGCTGCGACAGCGACGGTTTCTAGTCGTTGTTTTGCAGATTATATTTTGAATCACTATATTTAGCCATACGGCTAAAGGTTCTACAATCCTGGTTCGTTCAGGCATTTCCTAGCATCAATTAATTAATTAAGTCAATTCGTTTACCGTATCAGCAGAATACAAC